>JAPYZI010001881.1:0-27790 GCA_030523105.1 Ophioninae sp. A BG-2022a | reverse complement strand
GAACGATATAAACAAACACGCGCCCATGTTGAGCGCTCGGCAATTGTCCTGCCACGATTCTTCGTTCGAAAAGTCGTGACTTCGTAGCCGAATTCGCGTACGGGGCGTGCCGTCGGTAGTTACTCGCAGCGCAAAATCCCAAAATTGTCATTACCGACGTAACGAGGTGCCACGTCAAAAGTTTCCAACGTGTTCGTCATTTCCTTACATGAAATTGAGTTTACAGTTTTTATGAAATTAGAACGCAGCCATTTTTGAAGAGTTTAGGAGGACAATTTTGAGAAATTAGGACATCAGAAAAACGGAACATTTTTTATGTTCTCGCTTTTGGAATTTCGAAATTTTCTTGGGGGCTCTTAAACAGCTAATTAAACCCCATTTTTGTATAGTATTGGAAAAAAATAGATTCTTCAATTTCATCCAAATACTTAGGTACCCAATAAACATTTATTTCTCCCTCTGTCTTTCTTTCAATCGGGAAATAATCAGTCGAGAAGCGATCAGAATCAGTCGTTTCCACTTGAAGTGGATAAAACAGCTTTGGGATTGTTTTTCAATATTTAGCGCAACTGCCAGTTTATCCATTGTGCAACTGAGTGGGCGGTGAACTTTCTGGATGTAACTAAGGGTCAATCGAAGGAGGTAATCATGTATGAGACTCTAGCTAGGAAAGGGTCGGTTGCGTGCTTCGGAACTTAGCTGCTCTGTAGGGTTCCGTAGTCAAACGAGGGAATCCCTATAACTATGTCATGCCTGTCACGACCTCGCAGTTTCTATAGATTTAAACCTACGTGAATAAAATTCTGCGAGCAGGCGCTTCGCACCGATCAGTATGACGCGGAAGCTTGGAAACCACATTATGGGGTTTATATGGAGTTTCGTAATGGCTTTATTTCAGAATAAAATCGATGTATTAAAACCTCATGTTTTTCGTTCTGAAAAAGCCCAAAAAACTACGAGACAAAAATGTTTTTGTTTTTAGATAATGATTGATTGATTTATTTAACAGATAGGATTTTACATATTGATTTAACACAGTTTACATCGTACTTTATGGATTAGTTGAACATTGATTCCTCAAATGATTGCAAAAACGACTAAAAAGTGAGGGAATTATTTCTCGGTTAACTTCCAACACATGGCACATTTTGATCAACCGGAGGTGCACAATTCCTTCATTTGCGACGAGTCGTGGTTAATCAGGGTGAATTCTACCGCTAAAACATAACAAGATCAAAACTCGATAATACCGTTGCGAAAATGTGAAACGAATGAAAGAAGAGGCTCGATCAATAGTTCGGCGTAACTACAACGAGCGTCGATACTGTGGTGCAAGGGTAACGTAATAATCGTGAAAAGGATTTCGCTCTTTGAATCTCTCCCCATCAGCCGGTTAATTTTTTATTATAATGCGGGAAGAGTCCGACGTAGACATGACGCGAGGCAGTCGAGTGTACACCCTCCTACGTTTTCCGGCTCGAATGATCTGATGCGAGAGTTGCGATAGCGTTAACATCATAAATTCATCCAAGCCGAGATAAATTATCCATCGGGGCTTGTGCAACTGAAAGGGCGCGTTCACCTGGTCGATAGGTTTTCCAATGAAGTATGAGGAGACGGGATTTGATGCGCCTGCCCTGTTAGCTGCTCCCTTCATTCATCATCAAATGAAACGTCTGGCTTTTCTTTGTTCCGGATATTTTACACGCTCGGCTGGTTCTCGATCCCAAGCGACAGGAAAAAAGGGGTATCACCAGTAGGAAAACGCACGGTTGATCGGCCAGTTGGCTCTAACTTTGGTCTTCACCGACGAAAGCCTAATTGGATCCGAAAATCTAGGCGAGCCACAATTTACACCGGAAAAACCCTGGTCCAACCCAAACGGACTGTCCTTTTCGGTGGTGACGTCCGAGTCCAAACTCACGCTGGATAATTCGTTTAGCTACGGAGCATCCAAGACCTCCTGAGAAAGTCTCGCGCTAAATTTAGTTCCGCCGGACGAGGAGACGAGCGAAAAGGAAATGGAAGAGAAAAAAAAATAGGAAAACGGGCGGAGATGAGACGTGAAAGAAACGAGACGGATGGAGCGTGCCTCAGGGGTGACGAGTGAAGAGTATTCGTGGACCAACCGATACAGAAGACTCCAAGACCAAAGTGGAAACCCTTTTGATGGGCCACTCGTGTAGAAAGTGTTTCGCGGTTGTTGCGAATGATCGAACGGGCCTCGAGTTATTCGCCAGTTTCGGGGCCACGCACCTGAAGAATACAAGTTTATCTGCAAGTGACAATCGAGGACGGACTGTATCGTTCTAAACTGAAGACTACAAACCAAATCATCGTTTTGTCGCACATGTGCCATTGCCCAACGCAAACACCAATTTCCTCTTTCTTTTCGATCCCTCAGCTGTGATAAACACAAATCGAGTGCCACGAAAGCACGAGAAGTGATCACTCGTGCAGGTTGGCAAGTGTAATTTCATTCGGAAGTTGGAACTCCCGCCACTCGACTGCTCCGACGAATGTCTTCCCTTGAAGAATGGTGCACCGAGTGCTTGGAGCACGAAAGTGTGCTTAGCAATCAATGCAGCACTCTGTGGTAACTAGCTTCGGTCTTATACAAGAGGAATCGTTGAATGACGTTGAAGCCTCGTTGGAACCTAAAGAAAAATTTCTTTTTTGCCCCAACAATGTATTTGACTAGAGCTACGTAAATCAGGCAATTTTTTGTGGTCATTCGCAATTAGGAATGAACAAATGTGTAATATAGAATTTTGGAAAGTAATGGAAATAAAAAATTGCGAAAATCTTTCGTTGCGTTTCATCGATGCAAGCTACAACTCTGTACGGTTGATGTGCAATGAAACGCATCGGCTATGGAAGCGAAACTAGTCACTTGCGCAATCAGCCGACAAAGTACGATAAAGTGGGTCCTGAAAGCCATGAATGAACGATTTGCCGAATGACAAACTATCTTAGGCCGTTAGAAATCCAGAATAGGCAGATGTGCGAATACAAGCGTTGAATACGTAGTCTCGAAGTTTACCTCCTTCACCTATTATCGTTCGGTAAGAGGTAAATATGTTATCCGGTGCTCGAAGCCAGGGAAGTGGAACGAACGATCCGCGAGAGACGTAACAGAACGAGGATCGGTGTGGGCCGCGGCCTGGCATCCTATCCACATCACTCTTCACTTCCCAAGCAAACTTAGTTGTTCAGCTTTATGCGATAGGGTCAGTACCCTTGCGGCTGCAGCTTGGCTATACTTTTATGAGCCGGTACATAGGAAAGATGGATTAGAGTAGGCAGTCATAGTTGTCGACAGTCTTGAACAATGTAATGAGATTATTCCTTCAACTGGTATCCCTACCGCCTGAAGACTTCGTTTTGGCTAGACTGGAATCAATGGCCGGCTGGATAAAATGGCTTATCAGCATAGCCTTGTGTGGCATGTTTTAGTATTTATGGGTCCTTAAAATGATTGGTCGCAGTCGGCAATCGTGTCGTGTCTATTAGCTAATATTTCTGCACTTTCGTGCCTCAAGTACATCTAAGCACCCATAAATACATGTCCTTGAAGTTTACTACGTTGGAACGCAACGAAAATCACTTTATTTCAAAGCGCATTAGGATTCACTGCATCAGCAGGTGTCATTGTGGTTGTTCCTTCATCGCTAATGGATCTCTGATGTCGTTTTCGAGCGAATCATTATCAGTCACTGTATCAATGAGAATGGCGGCTCTGGAAGATCTCTCGGAGCTTCAGCCTCGACCTCTTCATTGTCCAAACGATTCTCAATAAAAATAAAACCCATTGAACGATACTGGTATCCTGTGTGTTCGCCCGCCGTTATCTTCCGACTTCATTCTCTACACGAGTTTCCCCCCATCCACATTGGGTCACGTAGCAGACGCGTGCATTTCTCAGACAACCACCGCGCACCCGACGAGTCTTCATGAATATGTATGAGGGCTCCACCGTACACCGATCCACTGCGAGAACACTCCCGGCGCTCAGACACACCCACTCGCTCCACCAAGCTGTCGGGACCATGCTCGAAACTAGTTAGCCATGGTGGAGAAGTCCAGCCGTGTCCAACGCGACAGCTAATTCTCTTATATACCGGTTCGTTTCACGCGAGCTAGGCGGAAGTAAGCTGGCCCGGCGTTGGACCTCTTAGGCCCCCTCTCATCTCTTGCGGTCGTGATCCTCTTCACCGGTCCATATCCAATCCTCCTCAGTCATCCGGGACATCCCTGGCACTCAGTCTCCTGAAGCACCTGGTACTAAGCCCGGAAAAAGACGTTCCGAGCTTTTCTTATGCTGTCGAAGACTCCGAGACGATCGTCTCACTGAAGGAAACTCTTCAATATTCCAACCCAACCAAGGTAGTTTCGTTCTCAGCTGAAGGTCGTTCCCTGATGTCAGATGGGTTTGCGTCCTGTCGCGATCTATTGTTAACTAATCTTCCAGTAGCCTCCACTGTCAATAATCGCCAGGGATCTCCGATACATACTTTTCATTATCTTTAAAACATCCCTTAAGGTGTCGAAAAGTTTTTCAACGATAATTTTGCAGCCGGGCGAAAGCTTGGAAATAATTGAAGACCGAAGGTAAATAAAAATTGAATGAAAAAAAATAATCATCGGAAACCCCACTGGTCGGGTTAACCTCTAGATCACTTTTTCGCGTTCTCGAATAATCGTGCGTGTATTCGCGGAGAAAGTGGAAGTGTGTACAGTTGCGCAATGTTGCGCGGGTATTTATTTACATCGCCGTGTTTTCTTTCCTTCTATTATTCGTGCTTCCGGTCGTTCTCCTCTATTTTCTTATTTTCGCTACCTCTGAGCCGCGTGAATTTGTTGCTCGTGCGAATTTGTCGATTCGCGTATGCGGAATCGTTTCTGGGGATTGTAAGTCGTAGCAACAGGAATAAAAAAAGAAAGAAAAGAAAAAGTAAAAACGCTTCCTCCCACGCGTCAGTCCTCACTCGTTTTCGGCCGCTTCCAGTTGGAACAATCGGTTCCGCGAGGCGTGAGAATGGAACAATGAGGGGTAATATAACGGCATTCTAGTTTGCCTGTTACGTTTCGTACGCAAACCCGGGGAAGTTGTAGTACTCGGAGGGCCGCTCAAAAGTGCGTACCGAAAGAGAGAAGTCAACCCGAAACGACGGAAATAGCGTTGAAGATTGCATCCTTGAAACGCAAGAGAAATTATTATTATCATTATTTTTCCATTTCGTTCTTTTCATTATCATATTTGATATTAGCATAAAAGGTGGACAATTAATTTATTCTTATATAATAGTCAAACTGAAAATCATTATTTCATGTTTACCACTAATTATTAAATTAATTTTAATTACTAGCAAAGTTTTTTTTTTGTCACAAATGTAACTTAATAATTATTAAAGAAATCGTACCAAATAGTTTATTATTATTATTATTTAATCGATACATTTTTCTTTCTAGTAAGTTAATTGTTTCGTAATAATAATAATAATTGTAAAAATGTGAAAATAATAATAACAATAAATTTCAAATCATATGAAAAAGTTAATAACAATCAACGAATTGATATAATGGATAACGTTGATGGATAATAGTAATAATTATTAAAGAATTAATTATTCTTATCAATTAATAATGATCAATTATCAAATATTGATGATAATTATTATAAATTATCAAATAATAATGATAATAATTATTATAAATTAATAATAATTATAGAAATGGTAAATAATTTTATTATCCACTTGATTCAATTTGAGATTTAGCCTTGTTGATTCAGTTTTCGTTTTGCAACAATATCTTCGTGCAATTTCCTCAGCTGGGTCTCCCGATCGTTTCTCGTGCCGAGAAATATGTTTAACTTCCGCAACATTTGGGGAACCCCGTTAGTACACTCGCGACGACAAGACAAACGATTCGGACAAGTGGTCCAGACAGGACCACCGTCCCAGAGCAAATCGAAGCCGCCTATTCTGATCTCTCGACCGGTCAGAATCCCCTCGAGATCCAAAACGTTGAGGACATCATCGAGCATGTCGTACTTGAGACGTTGATCGACGTCGTCGGTCGGGGTGAGCGCCGGCGAGGCGTTTATCTCGAGGAGCCACGGCTTCAAATTTGCGTCGATTATAATGTCGTATCCGTAAAGCTCGAACGAATTGCTCGAGTGCATCATCACCGTTTGCACCGCCTGAAGACTCGCCATTACCACACCTGGACCATCCATCAACGAACGGGAAATTCGAGCAAACAGCGGAAAAGATTTTTTTTTTTAATTAAATTTAAATAAATAATCATGATAGTAATGATTTTAAATAAACAAAATTAATCAAAATTATAAATCGTTTTAATAATTGAAATTTCGAGATTTTACGAAACTTCGTTTCGTCACGTTTTCATTCAATCGTTTTCGGCACTTTGGGAAATATTTTTTTTTTTCACATTTGGATTCTCATTTGAACCTTCGAGTGCATACTTGGTCGTTTTGACCCATCACTTCTTTCGTGTTAGTATTTTTCGACGCATGCCCCATTTTGAGCAAATCATTCGGCATTGGATTTTCGCTTTTGTCAAAAAATAAATTTCGGGCCATAGAATATGTATCATGTACTACATAAAAACGTTGCTACTAAAAAAAAAAAAAAAAACACAAAAAATGCATATTTTTTTAAATCACTGAAATCGTAAGTAAACTACTTCAATAATTATACAAATCTTCATCGTGATAACTCAGAACGCAAATCTGAATAAAAAACATTTCGCCGAATAACGGAAAATGTTTTTTATTCAGAAAATAATGAAAATTAAAAAATGAGAAAAGAAATTTCATTGCGTCATTTGTTAACTCTCGAAGGGTTAATAAATTAGACCGAAAAATGTATTGAAAATTTTTTGTACCAATACTACTTTTTTTTTTATTTACATTTTTTTATTACGTGAACGATCGAGTGATCCATCAGGCGATCGGGATTGCCAATTATTTGGAGCGACGTACCTGAGACTCTTTGAAAAAGGTTCTCTACTTTTGTCGAACCGTGACGTGCGCTCAGGAATTCCCTGAGCTTGATGAGACTCCATTTTCGACCTCGTTTCGTGACGGAAGGTTGGTCGAAGTGAAATCCAACGTTGGTTGATGATTGTGACCTCGTCGTACTCGTCGTTCTCCCAAAATCGTCAACGTTACGTCCTTCGCCCTCCCTCAGTTGGATAGACATGTTGGTCAGGTGTACCCTGGTGTCGTCTATTCTGTCAAGCGAGAACAACACCCCGGACAAACGGGCGAAACCCTCGCGAGCGAGCCACACTCTCAGCGGGCGGAACGACGTCACCAGCACGTAAATTCGCAAATCGAACTTTCTACCTTGTTATACCGAACAAATTTCACTCGGGTCAAACTCTCGCCCTCTCCAACCCTCGGGTTCAATGGGATACGTGATTCTGATAGAATTTGAAGTATTTCTGGATCGACCGTAAAAACGACAAGAAATATAAAAGTTCAAAATAGCCCAATCGCAGATTCACCAGTTTGGATCGTCTCGTACGTCTTTAACCTCAAAAATAACCTTAAAAAGAAATTTAATAATGAAAGAAAGTTCAAAAACGCTCGTTTTTCACTTTCGATCATAATTCGAATGAAATTCGACGATATTGGCGTGTCAGCCTGAATGAAATTTTGATCAACCCGGAAACACTTGTACGTAAACCCATAAAAAAAGCTTCAACCGTTCGAACGCAATGAAAACTATTTTTATCCCTTCATCAATTCTTTTAGACAGCGTTGGAACGAATAAACCGAGTAATGTTTATCGCATCGTTATCAAGGATTCAAAATTTCAATTTCCAAAAAAAGGTCTTTGAATAATAATGTTAAAAACACATAAATAAAATATGGATAATACTTTATGACATAAAATATGAATTTACTTGAATGAATCGAAAAAATGATCAACGTGCAGAAATCAATAAACGTATTAAAAGTAAATAAATAGTTCATAAAAACCATCATTTTCATTTAACAAGGAAATAAATTAATCAAAACTAAAATAATCATGTCAATTCTGTAATTGAAATTAATGAATATTAAACAAAAGTAATGTTTATTCAATAATACAAATAAATATAAATAAAAAATCATTTTAATGTAACATAATAATAATAATAATAATAATGAAATAACATTATAAATAACTAAATAAGAAATACTAAAAAATAAATTAACGGAAAAACGTACGAAATGATCCAGAGGAAAGGATCTTCCATCAGCTAATGGTGCAGTAAAGAGGTTTCTTTAACCTGCTATCAAGTAAGGATCCTCCAAGTACTCTTGTACGACGAAACTTTCCGGGGTGTTGAAGTCGCGTTCCTGATTCTCCGATTTACATGTGAATTCTCGTGTTCTCAATTCAACGAGATCTTTGAGCCTCCTGAACAAAAAAATTCCATGGCCCTGTGATCCAGCCGCGGGTTTGACGATCCACGTTGCCCCGGATCGTTTGTGATACTCCTCGAGGAAAATTCCGTACTCGGTGGGTAACTCGAACGTTATCGGCATCGCGTTCGCGAGTTCGGACTCTTCCGATTTTTTCGATTTCTTCAATAACTTCCGGTATCTCTTGAGATTTCGCCAGAGATTATCTTTCCTCGTGAGCTCTCGATGATTCCGATAATGCGGAATCTTTTGGCGAATATCGAGTTTACCGTCGAGGGCTCTCGGAACTTCCGATCTTTCGCACCACCAAAGATCCCAGCTGTGGTCTTTTGGATCTGTCACCTGTCATTAATTATCGATCTCTTTATATTACGTATCAACAAATAAATGAATAAACAAATACGTAAAAAATATATCGATAAATAAATTCATTAACAAATAGATAAAACACGTATCGAGAAATAAATAAATAAATAAATATATTAAATACGTACCGTAAAATAAATAAAAAAAGAAATACGTAAAAACCGTATCGTATAGTAAATGTATAAACGAATGCACCCTTTAATTACGATAAACGTCAAATAACGGCTAATCACCCGAATCCAACCTCTAGCAAGCATGACGTTCGTTTGCGTCGACGTAGACGAATCGCACCGAAACTTCACGACCCTCCTGTTATTCCACAGACTTCTTCCAATCCGCCTGTTTTCCTCCTCATCTTTCTCTCCTCCCGGCGTTTCTAGCACGCTTTTCATTGATGATGGATTTTTATATGAGGAACAAACAACTCGAAACACTTTTTGTTTTTGTATTTTTGTTAGCTTTAGGACAGCGAGATAATGTATCGATAAATTATATTTCTTTTTTTTTCCTTTCGATTCACTTCACAGAAATGCTTCGCTCCATTTCGATTCTCGATTGTTATAGCTCGTCCCCCTTTGAGATACGGAGACAAAAATATCGGTCTGATTTCTTTTTTTTAATAACTTTTTATTATTGAAAAATGTTTTCTTTCGTTATTATTTATTTTATATTTTTTTTTTATTTAAAATATTTTCTTTTCTTATTATTTATATATGTAATTTTTTATTATTATTTACTTCAAAATATTTATTTTTTTATGATTTATTTTTATCTTATTATTTTAAAAAAAGTCTCTTATTATGTATTTTTTATTTTTTAAAATTTTTCTTTTATTATTTATGTTTTTTTCTTAGTTTTTAAATATTTTTTCTTGTTTTTATCGAACCGTCAGAGATAGCCGTATCACACTCGATAGGAGTATAGGAAAGCTCGGAGAATATTATTCATAACGTCAGGAGGAGACTGGGAGGGCGAGTCCCATTGTACACTTCACTTCGACTTTGTTCGAGTCCTCTTCTCATCTCTCTGTTGCGATTTTTCTCGAGTTGCATTTTTCTCGTGTCTGCGGGCCCCGAGGCACTTTCCAATGAAAACTTCCTCCGATACCTCTTTTTCACGCAATATTCCGTACCCGATTCTCTTTCACACTTTTCCACGATCTCCTCCCCCCTCCCTCTTTACTTCCTCTCTCTATATATTCTTTCGCTTCGTATACGTTTACGGTCGATCAGGGAATAGATATTTCGCTTCTGCTCTATCTCGCCAATTTTTATTTTTATTAAAAAAATGAATTTTTTTTTATTGTTAAAAAAATTATACAGGATATAACCTTAAATAATAATAATTGCATAGAAAATAATTTTGAATAACAATAATAATGCAGAAAATTATTTTTAATAATAATTATTATACAAAATCTAATTTTTCATAATAACGATATTGAAAAATTGATTAAAAAATCTACAACCCCATAAGATTTTGTTCCCCCGTAAGACTTCCCCATAAGATTTTGAAGGGAGTCTTGCGCTCGCGTGACTGAACGTCAGTTCTTCGTTGTCGTTCCTGCGGTCCCTCAGGATCGCGAGTTACCACCGAAACGAGAATTGCAGTCACGTCACCTGTCCCACAGCGAACCGACGAATCCATGACTCATCAACGATTAAGTCATTAAATCCGCCTTGTCTCCCTCGTACATCCTCACCGAACTCGTGGACGAACTTATCGAACCTTTTCCTTCGGTATCCACCGCTTCACCATCGAAGCCATTGAACGAAGAATGAAGCTGTGGCGAATCCGTCCCTCACTCCCCTGTGGTTGTGAAATGTACAAAATGACGATTAAAAAAAATGGGCTCTCAAAATTCTGTCAGTTTTTTTATTTTTTTATTTTTTTATTTTTTTGCTGGTTCAGAATGGAAAATTCGATAATTTTGTTTTTAATTTTTCTACTCGAAATTGAGGACCCAAATAAAAAAAAAATTCCTATAAAAGTATCAATGAAGAATTTACATATGTTTAAGAAAATATGTTTACAGAAATATATTAAGCTATTTAAAATTGAAGATTCAAATTAAAAGAAAAATCGTATCTTTATACGATTTTTTTTTCAATTTTAATCTTCAACTGCAAGTAATCAAATATATTTCTGCTAACATATTTCTTCAAACCTCTTTTTTTTGTAAATTCAATTGTATTTCAATATTATAAATTCAAAAAATATCAATAAGGAATTTATAAAACAATGTTTAAAAAAATATATTTGCAAAAATGTATTTGGCTCCTGAAAATTGTGGGCTCAAATAAAAAATGTTGTTATTGTATAAATACAATACCAAAAACATTTAAAAAATGAAGAAAAAAATAGAATACGTTTTACATTCCTTTAAGAAAAAAAAATAATTAACTAAATCGACGGCACAACGACGATAAAACATTGAAAAAAAGAAATTGGGTCAGATGGAATAATGGGGGTTGCTTTTTTGGTCTGGATCAGCTGATAATCGTTTTATCCGAAAGTTCAACCTTCCGCGAACGGGAAATTGTAAGAGCAATTATGCAAATGCTCTGCTGTAGCCAATTCAGAGCGCTTTTTTCTTATTTCGGCTCCCCTTCGACGTTCCGGGCTTGCGCACAGCGCCGTTTTCAACAGTCGGAAGTTCGTAGTTAGTACACCGTGTCTCGTGTTACGTAGAAAAAAAAGGAGGGGAGGGGGAACAAACTAGGTGGTGTCCGATTACACGGTGAGCACGTTGGTTTCGTTCTAGTATCCCCTCCCCCCTCCGGCGTCGCGATTGGTCGCCTCGTAACTTGCAGGAGCTCTTCTATCATCCATAATAATAATAATAATAATAATAATAATAATAATAATAATAATAATAAAATTGTTGCGAATGTATCAGGGGCCGAGCTCTCGTGCCCTTATTAGGCATCGACGGGAAGGACGTCCTTGAATCTCCGACGATCGCTGGATCGTGCGATCGTTTTCAATACCTCGAATCCTCAACTGAACTTGTTGCTTAAAAAAAAAAAAAAACAAAACATATTTCTTTCAACTATTTGTCATTCCATATTCTTTTCGCTCTTATAAAATTACGATAACAAAAAGTTAATAAAGCTACGACAAATAAACACATACGTCTAATTTTTTTTTTTAAGACGACAAACAATTTTGACAAACCAAAAAAGACTTCGATAATTAGAAAAGAAAAATGGGATTACAAGGATCTTTAAAGATCGATTTCATTTAATTGAATAACGATCACATTGAATTGAATTTATTTACGATTTAATTCCGAAAGACGATTAAATTGAATTTAATTCATTAATGATTTAATTCGAAAGTCGATTAAAATAAATTCAATTTGCATACGGTTAAAGTCAAAAGGCGATTAAATTGAATTTCATTCAATTATAATTACATTGATTTCAAGCTAATTACCGTAACGCTTAATTGAATCGGAATCCGAAAAAAATTACGTCGAATTAAATCGAATCTCGATTGAATTGAAAAAATTGAAGGAGTAATTGCAATGGGAGAGAAATGTATTCTCCAGCCGGAGGAAAAGTATCATAACTCCTCGTGGGGTTGTTTTTGGTCTTCGGGAATTTTTTTGATCCTCTTTCCCCTCATATTCCACTCTTCGATCGTTTCAATCCTCTCATCCCGTGAGAGCACTTGTTATTGCGCTGCAATCCGGAGAAAGATTCAATTTCCGGTTGAGGGAGGGAAAGTCCGAAATATGAAATCGAGTAAACAGGGTGCAAACCCAAACATGCGATTTGTTTCTGAATCATCTCGAATCTCCTCTCTTTTTTATAAATAATTTAATTATATTGATTATATTTTTTGAGAAACAACATTTTCTATAAATAAATAATAAATCGTGTGTAAATAAAAAATAAATAAATAAATAAACGATAAATCACAACGAAATAAATAACTTCATTCTATAAATAAATTACTATTCATTCACGTATAAAATAAATGATTTATAATTAACAATTTCTTTATAGAATGGAGAAATTATTTTTGTTTTTTTCTTCCATTCAGCTCGAGCCCGAGATTTATATTCGTGGACGGGCGGACAGATATTGTGACGGGAGTGCTATTATGGGGACGTCAATCAAAAAAAGGTGAACCCGTCGAACGTCGAACGGAAAATCCGAGAGGGAACTTCGCTCGTGCAAAGTGTGGAAAGTTGGTGAGAGCGAGGGAGGGGATTAAAAGGAGAGTGCACAGGCCTGAATGGATGACGTGACGAAGAGTCGTCGTCGTCGTTGTCGTCGTTGGGAAAATCGCGTCGCGAGCTCGCGTCCTTTAGCAGCGTCTGAGACAACACGAAAAAGGGCGCTTCATGTTTTACCGTTATAAATAATTCGGCGGGCTTTTTCGCCTTGGGGGGTTGAAGGGTGAACGACGTTCGAAAGCTTCCAACTTTTTTTACATTTTTTTATACTCGAGAAAGGGCGGTTTCGAGGACTCTCCTTGAAACATCCGGATGTCCTTATAGTCAACGACACGTTGATTTTAATTGCAAATAAAGTGATTATCACGAATAAAGTAATAATATTGATTGACTATTATTATAAATATAATCAACTATAATGTTAAACAACAACGATAACAATAATAATAATAATAATTATTATTATTATTTAAACAATAATAAACTATAATAAAATTAGAATATTCATGAACGTATAACAACGAATAAAATAATAAAATTTATTAACTGTAACTATAAATGAAATAATATTTATTGGCTATGACGATAAATATAATTAACTGTAATTTTAAATAATATCATCATATTTATGAATAAAAATTAAAAATAAAATATTAAAAATTATAAATAAATGATTTTCTGCCGATTACAAATGTAACGAAAAAAATGTGAATGTACATTTAAGCGTTGACATTATTTATAACCGTGTTACTCGAGATCTAGCTTTTCATGTTTGGAACGGCTAGGATACAAGCCGCTTAAAGTGTTTGTATTCCATCTTCCAGCGCGCGTTCTTTCCGCCGCCTCATCTCCTTGCAACCGTCGACCTCCCGTTGAAACGAACGTTACTCGCGACACTTTTTTGGCAGGTTGAAGGATGAGCTTCGCGCGTTCGGGTTTACCGAAAATATTGTTATCTTTGTAATCTCTCGACGCGTTTCTGCGACTGCGCGCTCGGACCACTCAGGCTTTGGGGACTGAAACAAATGGCGATTGCGTAATACAGACTTCTAGAGCGATTTCAATTAATTTATTTATGCTTCTATTGAATAAAATTTGATTGCGGTTCAAATTAATTTAAACCGGATTCAAATTAAATCAATTACGATTCAATTGAATCGAATTGAATTTAATTTAATTACAATTCAATTCAATTTCAATTTACTTGAATTGCAATTGAATTTCATTGAATTTGAACTGGCTTGGATTAATAAAATTGAATATTAAAGACGTTATTTATCAAATTTTTGTCTAAATTCTTATTTTTATCCTGAGTACTAAATTTTGGAAAGTTTTCGAATATTTTTTTCTCAAAGGACGCACATCGATGACGCACGAAAGGAGGGAGGGGGCGGGGCGTAAGAAACGGAAGATATCTCGTAGAAAAAAGAAAAACAAATTGAAATAAACTTCGTTTGCGTTGATGCAAACTTCAGCGACGCGTGTTCAACGTCCGGTTGACGATGTTGATTGCGCCGCTCGGGCGCAAAGTTCTCGAGCAATTGGGTGTTTTGGGCGCTCGCGAGGAAAGTCAATGTCACGACGACGGCGACGAACGGCCACCAAAAATAATGTTGGCAGTCGGATACGTCTTGCGGACGCGGAACGCGGCAAAGCTCCGGAGACGCGTCGATTAGGAACGAGACCCGAAACGTTTTTCGTTTGTCAAAAGTAAAAAGAGAAAAAAAATAGAAATCGGTTTGATTGGGAAATAAAGAGGAAACAAAAATAATGGTGTTTCGAAAATAAAAATATGATATCCCGAGGGGTCGATCTGTCAACCTATTTAGGGTCCTAGAAAAATTCACAAGCCCCGTTTATGCAGGACTTTATTCAAAATACCCTAGGGTGATAAAAAATTTATCCCAGAAACAATATCACACTTGTACGTAAATACGAAGGGTGCGCGGTTAATTCGACTCGCATATTGGGGGTGTGTCCGAGATCCAGGGCTTCCGGAAGTCGATTCCCAATACCCAATTTTCTCGGTGTTCAAATAACAATTCATTTCCCGGACCCTAATATCTCGATTAACGAAATTCTGGATTCGACGTGCTTCCGTCAATAATACCGTTAAGGAAATCCCGTCTCAGGATGAAGAAAATAATATTTAAAAATAGGGCAAAAAAAGATTACACTTTTTTATCTTTGAAAATTTATATTTTTCGCGGCTACGAACTTTCGATTATACCTGTTTTTAAAATCGGATTTTGAGAGATGCGAAGAACGATTTTTTCATAATTTTCAAAACTATTTTATTGAATTAAATTGTATTACGATTGAATTACAATTGAAATAAAATCGAATTGAAATACGTTTTAATTTATTTTCGGTTAAGTACCCTTCAGTTAATTCACGTCTCAATTACGAATAATTCGCTTTCATGAATGTTCAATAAATTACACTTTTATAAATTTTCAACGAAATTACCTTTCATTAATTTTTGGCGAATAACTTTTTAATTAAATACTCTCGTAATGACGTTTCAATTAATCAACGTCGAAAATTAGAAAAAATTACATAATAATTATTCATGAAAAACAAAAACGAAAAAAAAAAACTCCAATTCGACGTAATTTCATTTCAAGCCCAAAAATTCCCTAGAAAAATGAAAAATCGTCTTTCAGGTCGTGAAAGATTCGGGTGAAGAGGCGTACGGTTGCGAAAGACGACACTTCCGTCTCGGCGATAAGTGCATAATGAAACAGTTGGCCATAATGGTTCCTCCAGTCTACACCCTACACTCAGTATTCTCCTCATTCAGTGAGAATAAACTCTTCGAGGGATTAGCGCAGGTGTTTCTTGGTGAAACTTTGAGCGGCTTATTTCCGCTTTTAGTTACGATGTATAAGCTCGTACACCTCGCACAAATATTACGTATTGTGTTTTCAACATGATAGCATCGGATTACGCGTACTTCTCGATTCCGTACAGGTTCCATATTGAATGACTCTTGTTATTTTCCCTATATTAATACCATCATTATTTTTACTATCGTAATCACCATCATTATCGGTACCGTGGTCATTAGGATGATACTCCTTATTTCTCTTCGATTTAATTGAAGAAACATCATTTTTTGCATTATTTAATTATCAATTGAAAAAAAAATTCATTACCCGCACTACCTTATTTTTAATAAAAAGTAAATAAAATCATAATTCCATTAAAAAATTGTTTTTTCCATTGTCAATTTTATTACTGTTATAATTTTGTTATTGTTGGCTGTTATTATTATTATTACATGTTTTATTCTTTTTTTAAATGGTTAATTATTATTTCCAGTTTTTTTAAATTATTATTGTTATATTTTTCCCAGTTTTTAAAAATATCAATTATTTTTCTATTTCCTGTTGTTGAAATTATTACAATTATGCAGAGACCACACGAGCGATAAACTTAGGTAGGATTTGATAAGCACCGGTTGCGTCGAGCCTGCGTACACATTAGGCTCGATCCGGGTCCCGCGTGTGCCCTCTCGGTGCCCTTCGTACGTGTGTCTCGCGTTGTGGACTTACCGAGCCAGACAATGCTTTTCAGCACTCGGTCCTCATCGACCGAGAAAGAAAAAAAAGAAAACGAAGATTACTCTCAGGTCTATTTCCACGTTGCGGCAAAAAAAAAAGTGGGGGGAAGGGGATGGGTTGGAAAGAAACTTTGCAAATTCAATCGATCGCTGATACGGTTTTATGTTTTAATTGAAAAAAAAAAATTTTTCTTTTTGACATGTTCGTTTTTTTAGACCTTACAATCGTTTTTTTTTTTCTTTCGTTTTTCAGGTCGAGGCGGGGGACGTTATACTGAGGATAAACGAGGTCGACGTCAACCGATTCACGACCAAGGAAGGTGAGCTCGTTAAATGACTTTTTTGTCCCCCCCCCCCTCCTCCCCCCTCTGCGAACCCTTTTCCGCGAGAAAAAATTCTGTCCGTCCGAAAGTGCGGGGTCAAATGTAACAATCGGTCTTGTCAGGTGGCCGGTCGTGTCGTTAATCTCTCGCATACCGAGCCCATCAGAGACTACTTTGTAACGTATGAATAAAGAAGAAAAGAAAAAAGGGTAAAAAAAATAAAAAGTATTACTCTTCGATCTCCCATGACCCAGTTACGCGGAGAGATAAACCTTATCGTGAGACCAGCCGTTTATTAATCGAATTGATTTTTTTGCAACGCTCGCGTGTGGAACAAAAAACGTAAAAGCAAAAATGCAAATTTTGGTTTTGTTCGAGGAATGATTCGTGCTCGTGGACTTTGGAATCGAGAAGTATTTTTTGATATTTTTATTTGATTTTTGAAATAAATTTACTATTTTATATGAATTAAATTTTTTAAATCTTCTCGAAGAAGTAAAAATATTTTTAAAAAATTGATTAAACAAAGGGCAAGTAATAAATTAACGGTTAGTAAAAGTTGTATCCGGATTGGCATTTAGCGAGGATTAAAATATTTATATCCGAGCGTGGCAATGTTCCCGTGAGAAAAATAACTCGTGATCGTTCTTCCGGGCGTATCACGATCATTATTCAATTTCTCGGTGCTTTCACATCGAACGCTTTGCTTACCAAATTGGATTCTATATTTTATGTTCCGGGGATCGTACATATTTATACTATACTATATTTAGACGTTTAGTGTCATATTGCAGGTCGATGTCGATGTATTTTTATACCTTGAAGACAAATCCACCATTCAATTCGCCTTGAACTTTCCATTTCTAGGGATAAATGTCCAAAAAATATTCAAAAAAGGTTTCATCCATTTTCCCAGTTTAATTTTGTAATTTTGAAAAAAAAAAAACTCGGGCATATTCGTAATGAGTGGAAAATTTACAGTTACATAAAACTTTGTAATACTTTCAAAACGGAAATTCCAAAATTTTTCGAGTTCCTCGGCTACCTTTCCGGAATCTCAAAAATCATGAAATCACCGATGCACGGATGACGTTTCGTCGTTCACACCCTGTACGTATCGTCTTCGCCCCCGTGAAAGAACTCGTCGATGGTATCGATGGAAGAGTGCATTCCGTAGGAAAATACCGGTCTCAGGGCTTAACAGAAAAAGGACATCTGCCAAGATTTATTAAACCATAAACGATACTCCCCGTGGTGCATGAATCGTGTTCAACACCGTCGAAAAGTCTCAGCCGTGTTATTCGTCATGCGGTTGCATCATATCTCGTCGCCAGCGACTGCAGATTAATCCAAGTCACCGACTGAAATAGACGAGTCGCGTAAACATTCAACCGTTAATGTTAATTAGCAGATATTTTTGCGAATATTTTTATCCGCGAATGAATCGTTTTTTTTTCTCATTGGTAGAAAATGTATAATTTTTTATTTATGTAATTAAACTCTAATTAATAAACCCTAATTAATCCTAATTGATTAGCACTATTTAACTAATTGTTCTCTGATAAAAACTGACCAAGCAAATTTCTGCGAAGAAGTTTTTTGGAACGAAGAAAATGAATTATGAAAAAAAAAAATGAATATTATTAATAATAATGAAGTGGTATAAATAATAATGAAATATTAATATTATTAATAATTATGAATAATAATGATGTAATTAATAAATTAAGAAAAATATTCATATTATTTAAATAAAAATTATTACGAGAGTTTTGAGAGTTGTCCAAGTCGGATATTGATTTATTTTCAAAATCGTAAAAAAAATACGACTACTCAATTTTTTTTTTTGAATCACGCAAAAAATCGAATTTGTAATTACATAAAAAATCGACTATTAATTAATGTAAATAATAATTGAATCGATTTTATAAATAATCGGGTTAAGCAAATATTTCAAAGATTACCAAAATTGCTCCCTTCGAACGAACGTTTTCGTTCACAATAATGTTTTTTTTTCTACGCGAGCGCAAAAAAATTGCGATACTGGCAAATTGGCAGTTTTTGAAAAAATGACTCGAGCTGCGTTTCAACGACGCAGATATTGAGCAAGGCCACTTTATTCCGGATGAAGTTTGGTTTTGATTGTTCATTCGAAGCCCTTCTCGAATGAACCAATCGAAACTTTATCAAATAAATTTAACGCTTTGTGCCTCGGTCTACGTACCCACTCTTGGTATACCAGCTTTGGAGGGTGACGAGATTTTCGTGGCAATAAAACGAGCTCGTTCGCGAACGTTTGGCGCTCCACTTTTTGCACCGGTAATCCTGTATCGGCAGGGCTCACACCGCTATCAAAGGCGCACCAAGGGTTGATTGAAAAGAATTATAAAAGTCCTTTAATTTATCGAGGCCAACACCCTCCCCCCTCCCTTGCCGCTGTCCTATCGAGTTTCAGTTGAAAGCTCCGTTCTAAAACAGGAAATTCCCCTTTTTGGATTTATCCGGCTGTTAAATATCCAGAAGAGAGTTCAACGGACCATGAAACACGAACATGTTAAATCCTTTTGTTCGATATACGAACGCAGTTCCGGCATGAAAATAAAAGTCGTTTTATTATAATTCAAAACCAATGTTTTTCGATCGCCAACTGGAAAATTGACCTTCCAAATATCCGGATGAATTATTGGACAATAAAAAATCATTTATTTATATAATTTTTTTAATTTCCTGTGGCAATTATTAGCTATGAATAATATTTTCAAATTAGCAAATAATATTTTTTTACTTTTTCAATCATTAATGATTTTTTATAATTATGAAAATTAGAAAGGGGGAATAAACAGTCATTGGGCCCAAAAAATCCAGGTTCGTGCTCGTTGCCAAATTATTTATTGCAAAATTCGAAAATAATTGGTGTATTATTATTTTAAAAAGAATTAAATTTGTAATTCTTCAAATTTTCAAGATTTTTACACCTCTTTAATCACTGATTAGTTTTTATAATAATATAAATAAGAAAGTGATAAATTTATTATTAGTTTATCAAAAACTCAATTTTCAATTCTTCGGATTTTCAAGAATTTTGACATTTTTTAAAGATACAGTCATTTTAGATTTTTTCCAACCAGCGATTATCGATCTTTCGTTTTCGATCGATTTTAATTCTTATAAAAAATCAGCTTCCTTCACGTATTCGTTATCTAGGCACGTCATTTTACGATTCCCCACTTTCGTAATTTCTCTTTGGATTTTTTCACTCGGAAACTCTTTCGGTCATTTCTCTACGGAAATTGATGCAGGGCGAGAGTGTCTTATCCGTCAACGCGCCGAGAATGGCGATTGAAATTGAACTGGACAACACGGAGGAGAACAGAATTCGTAAGCAGTCAACCTCAAATCGTCGAGCATAAAATAAAACGTTACGTCGATCCGCGGATAATCATTCGAAACAGAAAGCTTGAAATCACATCGGGTTTATGGAAATCGGTATCGATTGTTTTCACAAACTCGAAATCTTTTCCTTGAACTTCAACTTTTATCGCCTCGTAAAATATTAGAATCTCGGCAATTGGCTAAAAGTTGGCAAGCTCCAGTTTTGACGTCACGATTATCACCGTCATTCGTCTACCCCCGAATTTCAATTTTGTTTTGAAAAATCCGAAGAGTTTTCGGAACTTCCAATATCCTTACGAAAGTTCCAAAGATACACGAAGATTCCATTAAGTCCTTCAATATTCCATTAAATCCTTCAAAATAAATAAATAAATATGTATATATATATATATATTTCATTCATACAGCTGATGAACATTTAATCCGAGTTCGTTTTCACGTCGAAGTTTTTTGCCAAAAAAAAAAATTCTTTAAAGTTTTTCAACCGAAATACAAAATTTGGTTCCCTTTGATATTGCCGAAACGTTCGATCTCCCTCGGACGTTTTTTTTTTCCTCCCAAGCCACAGACATCAATGAGGAAATCGACTCGGAATTCAATGAACCTTGACCGGTATAAAATACATACGTATGCAAACGAGAGTTGGACTCTGAGGCTCGCGAATTTTTCTGGCTCGATGAAAGTGAATGCGAACGAAACTCGTTCCTTCGAAATTTTTTTCTTTTTTCTTCACATTTAATTCTGAACGTCTGTGAAAGATTTCGTTTCGATCTCGTGCATTATCTTAATCATACGTCACTTTTCAGACCACCCTGTATGCACTCATAAAATTCTGCAAAACATTCTTGAATTTCGACAAAACAAAATTTAATTGCCTATTTTATTGCCCGCTTAATTTTGTTACCAAAAATCTTTTATTTTTTTATCAAAACAATCAAATGTCACTTTAAATAAAAAAAGAAATTAATTTCTTACAACGTGTGCACGAAAACAAGAATATTTGCAATTAGAAAAGACAAAAAAGGAAAAAAACGAATTGTTATTGCATTTCAACGATACAGACTTCGAGTCCTGTATCGTAAAGTGTCTTTTTTCCTGTACACGAGTTTGTCGAGGAGGAGAAAAAGAATTGAGAAAAAAAAGATTGAAAATAAAGATAGGCTCATCCCATCGGCGAAGTCCCGAGAGCTCGTATAGAAAACTCGTTTCCTCCGCGCACATGAAGCACCAAGTACGTACGGTCGATATAACGACCGGAATGGAAGAGCTGCGGGGGCATAAGCCGTCAGGAAATGATAGCCCAAGATTCGCGTGATCGATATTAGCATCACCGATGTCTAATTAAAAATGAATATATTTTTTATCAAATTCTTAGAAGCTTGCTACAAAAAATATATTAATTTTATTTCATTTTATTTTTAATTAACTATTTTTTTTTGGTCGCGTTAAACCGATGAAAATCATTAAATATTTATTTCGGATACTCATATAGCGATCTATTTTCAAAATTGCAAATTTAGAAAATATGATTTTGAATAATAATGTGAAATGAAAAAAATCAGAAATTCGTTCCAATCCAACGATGCACATTTTTCTAAAATTTTTTAGTAAATTTTTAATACGGTAATCATGGATATATTGTTTATTTTTTGGTAAAAAAATATTTATTTCAATAAACATTTTTCGTTCATAAGTAAATAATTTTTTTTTAATATTAAAAAAGAAATCAAATAAATAAATTGATTAATTAAATTATAAATAAAATGAATCTATTAAAACGTTTATTAAATTGTCTATGACTAAACAAAAATATTTGGTCAATCGTATTTTCGACGTTTCGCCGAGGCGTCTCAGAAAGGCTGTTCGTTATCGCGTGTTTACGCCTCGAAGATCATAGTTACGGAAAGGAAAAAGAAAACAAATCTCGAACGATTTGTGTCGATGCGCTGCGTCATTTTAATGACCCCGGAAGTACGTCCCGTACACGTGTCCGTCATTATTTTTGCACAACCATGTAAATATTTCACCTGCCCTTGCGATGACCCCCTCGCAATCCCGACCATATTTTTCCCCATAAAGTACGTCGAGGTAGGAGCGAGAAATAAAACGTTCGAGGCTTTGACAGTCGCAATGTGCCCCAGCGAACACGGACGCGTGCTTATATTCGCTCTCCCTCGCATCGAAACGTGCCACGTGTCCCCTGACCTAACACACGACATTGCTCCCTCGTATTATACCTACAATTTCATTTTCACGCCTGGGAAACGGGTCTGAGGGAAGAACGACGAGAAATAAAGGGCCGCAGGGAGGGGGGTGCACAGAAAGAAAGAGCGAGAGAGAGAGGGAAAAAATATTAAATTATAAATTATAAAGAGTTGTATAAATAAAAATTAATTTAAAAATATTTAAAAATAATGATAAAAAAAACAAAATTATCAAAAAACAAACCCAAACAAAATAAAATGCTGAAAAAATGGTGAGTAAAAACAAAAGAGTGAAAAAATGATGGCAGCAAAATGAAATTATGAGAAAAAACTAAAATTATGAAAATGTCTCGATGAACAACAAATAAGTATGAGAACTAAAGCGAGGAAAAAAAAAACAACGAGAGCCAAAGGTGTAAATAAAAATAAAAGAAAGATAAAAACCCAAAATAATAAATTCCAAAATGTTAATAAAAACATCGTTCAAAACTAGATCGAAAAATACAAAGAGTAATCCAAAATTATCAAAGAAAATATAATAAAAAAATAATTATCTTTCAAGAGAAAACAAATAGTGAATAAACCATGGGAGTAACACCGACTCCCAGATTGGAGTTTTTCGTTCACTTTACGAGCTAACACACTTACGTATACGTATGTAGACAGAGGGCCACGTTGAGTCCAGATTGGATGGTTCGAGCCACGCGCAACCTCCTCGAATCTCTCGTCCCCGTGTAAGAGTCAGTTTGAAGCAGTAGCACCTCGTGGCTCGTCGCGTACATACTTCGATGAAGGGACATCTCTCTGGTCCATTTCTCGGTCCATCCGAGCCCTCTCTTACCCCGTGCCACCTTAATCCCATAAAACGAACGGTGTAAATACAGTGTGGATAAACTCTGTTTTTCATCGCTTTTCAGTGCTCAAATGTCTAAGGCTATCCTCGGATCCGGTCACCCTCAAGCTCCGAAGGGGTAAGTTTCAGAAATTCATTTCGTCATTGAACGTCAACGAGAATTAGATTTTTTCAATATTCCCTTACGCGCGTTGATAAAATTATAAATCATTTTAGGAAATGATTTATAAATTTGTCAAAAATCAATCAATAATCAAAAATCCCAAAAGTGTTCTTTGAAAAAACAAAATACCGTCAAAAATCGACATGCGTGCACAGGCCTGTACAGTTTTATAGGCAGGGATGTCACTTCCGAAAGACGTATCTTATAATCTCACTTGAAGCCACTTCCACTTGATATCGTTTCATGCCCGAGAATAGCCCTCTTGTGTAACGCTCACGCGTAACAGTCTTTTCGGTAATCTGAGATGATAATCGTTTTTTGCGATGCCATAATTGTCGGGTATGAGAATTGACTATTTTATTTTTCCTTGGATCACGATTATTATTTTTATCATTATTTTTATTTGGCCAATTTGTGATGTTACATCTAGCCCGATTTCAATCTCGTCATTATTACCGATTTTTAAAAATTATTATTATTATTATTTTATTCAAATTGGTTTTTATTATCGTTATAAATTTTTTATTTGTGTGTATTTTTCTGTTTTTATTTATTTTTAATATTTTTATCAGTACTGATTGTTAATTATCATCTGCATTTTATTACTTTTACGCATTTGCTAAATGTAAATAACAGATTATTGATTAATGAATACAACATTTAATTAATGATTTCTTTGGTCATAATAAATTCACTTGTAATACATTTTAATTAAAAAGGCTTCATATATATTTTTTATTAGTACAAACAATTTGTAAATTCGCTGATTTTGATTCGGAATAATTCATATGTATTATTCCGAATCAAATAATAATCAATCATGTATTCGAATCAAATAATAATCAATCAATCAGCGATAAATAATAATCAATCATGTATTCGTGCTATTAGAAGTAGTTCATTAGGGATGTCACGAAGCACGATAAAAATGACGAATTGAATTCCGGGAATAGCTAACGATCTATATTGTCATTATTATTATTATTATTAATTATACGACATTGATAATGTCACACATTGAACGATGGCGTGCCTTGTTAGTCCGGAGTTATAACGCGAACGAACGTCTAGCTACGAGACCTCCCTAATCTCATTCTAGGCTTGTTAAATATATTTATTAAGCGTTGTTAACTTAATTTTGTCGAACGTAATTTTATATAATTGAATTCGCATGAATATTCTGGTGAAGGGGTGCACGAAAATCCGACAGTGGATACGAAATCTCATCGGTTGTTGAATTTTTCATTTTTAGGATATATTTTTAACAAATGGTCAAAATCTTATAAATAATAATCAAAGTCAAAGTCTTATAAATAATAACATTTTCTGTCACGTTTAAACAAATACGAATTTTTAATATTTTACTTCATTATTTTTCTTCGCGAAGAGAAATTTAAAACTGAAAGTTATTATTATTATTTATAATTATTTTTTGTTTGCTATATTTTTTTTCATTTTTAATATTTATAATTGAGTTCAATTTCGACTTCAATGAAATTTAAAGTTTTTGTCTCGATTTTTCATTGTTATGAATAAAGTTATTTGTAAATGTCGAATGACATTTTTTGTGATTTTTCGTCTAGTATCTAAGTTGAAAATTTCTCATTTTCTTTTTTAATTATTTTAAAAATTTGATTGCTGATGTCTCGTTTTTTTTTCATTTTCACGATCAAATGAAAATATTTTTAATATTCGATTTCATCTAGGAATATTCTGGGCAGTTAACAAATAGGGATTTATCGTATTTGTTAATTATATTTGAGCTGGTAATTAATCCCTGGAAATTTCCAAATTAATTTTCCGTTTACCAAACGACAAAACTTTTACTCCACTCTAAGGATACACCAAATTAACAAAGCACCAAAGTAGAGCTGTTTTGGCTCGTGAGAAATAGCTCAGCAGTGCTTTCCTATTCCTCCCCGATTCGCGACAGCACTCGTAGCGGCAAAACTCGGAAACTCGTAGCTCCATTCTAATGCCCAGTTTTCGCAGCATTATTCACTGAAAATACCATGTTACGCGAGGATCGAAAATCACCCATTAAAAAGCGCACGAAGGTCTTCGCACCGGCATTAATTAACGTAACGATTGCTTATTATCGCGTATTCTCACCCGTCCCTTTTTCGGAGATATTACGAAACCTCGGAAAGCTCTCAAAAATGAAAAAAAAGAACATTTCCAATTTAAATTTCTATCGCAAAAAACAAATAAAAATTTACATTATTTTCGGCACAGTATTATTGTTTTCCTTATTATTATTATTTTATGTACACAACTTATGTTTATTCACAGTCAAAATTAATTCATCTTTTTTTAAATAGACTTTAAAAATAAAATGTAAAAATAAAGAACAAGAACGCATACGAAATAAAGTTTCTTTTAATTGTTATTTTTTATTTTTGTTCATTTTATCACACGAACTCCTCTATATTTAATAATCTTGAATAAATTTATCTTTCATAAATTCGATTTCAACAAATCGTAATTGAAAATGAATTTAAATTACGAATCGATGTTCAATTCAATTTTAATTGAAAGATCGAATAACATCGATTATTATCTTTTCTTGGTAAAATCATGAAAAAAAAAACTGAAAAAACGATTATTCGTTAAATTGCAGCGATGCAAGCTTCAATCTGTTTTTTTTTTCTTTCTTTTTTTTTACCGATTTTCTTTTTGACAATGGATTGGACGCCAGAGGGAATAAAAACGAAAAGGTGGAAACAGTGGTTGCGCGATATTGCATTTTTTTCGGTCCTTGACGATCTCGACACCAAATTGAACGAGAAAAAGAAATAAAAAAGCTCTTCGTTAAAACGAAAAAAATTGTGGCGAAGGCCGCAAGAGAGAGAAAGAGAGAAGGAAGGTACTTGAGATTTGCCACGTCCGCCGACATTCACGACATATATTTTTATCCCCGGGGAAACCATGAGTGGCCACGTGCAAGTGCGAATTTCTCCACTCTTAACGTGTATTATTCCCTATACGTGTATACACGAGCATTCGTACGACTCGTCGGCTCTAATAATACAAAAACGCCCGGAAAAAGCTCGATGAATTTAACGGAAATCGGATTTGCTTTAACGGTGTAGTTTGTCGCAGTCCCCCACCTTCTCCCGTTAATGGACAAATCCGGCTGTTTTGTTGGCAAGACTTATCCATATGAATTTTTTCTTCTCGGTTAATGAAAATTATTTTTTCGGACCGTTTGGGCTTCGACACTTCCGGTAAAAAAAGATTCGTGACTTTCCACTATGAGTTCAAAATGTTTCGAGAATTTTTAGAATTTCAAAAATTTATTTTTGTATATTATATCATTATTTAATTGCTTCATTTTTTATTTTTGATGACGTTTTTGTATTTACTTTTTTCTCCGAACAAAAGCCTAAGCGATTGAAGTTGAAAAAAAATGAAAATGAATTACATTTTTTAAAAAATGTAATAATCATTTTGATATTTTACAAATATTTTTTGATCGTTCCTGTAAGACATCCAATGAATCAGTGAATATCGTTACGCGTTATGTAAAACATTTGCATCCTTCAGATTGTATAATTTCCAAATTAAAATGATGTCAGCGTTAATTCCCCTCGTAATTGCTTTATTAATTTTTATTGCACGTTGAAAACGTCTCTAATTGAAACCCTGACAAAATTTCATCACGCGAGAGTTTTAAATGCACGTAAATGCTGCTCCGTCGTGACGTGTACGAACGCGAAAACTTCATTAAAACAAAATACACGTTTTGTTTCGTTGCCTCCAAGCTTGGTCCGAGCCCAGACGAAATTTCGTTCTTTTATTTTTCGTCATCGCGAAGTATATTTCTTCTCGCCAAATTTTGGAATCCAACGACGATTCTTTTTTTTAATCATTCGAATATTTTTTTCTGACTGCCATTTGAGTGCCAAATGAGCTTCAATGTTTTCACATTTTCATTCACATAAATCTCACAAAAATGTACCACCAGAGCTCAAAATCTTATCGACCGTCAAGAATTCAGTTTAACGATTTTCTCACTGGCGGCGCAGCGGCTCGTATTCTCCGTTCTTACCGACTGCGCTTCCATCCTTTCGATGGATCAATATATTTTTTGATTTGTCACTTGTCACTTGTTCACTGCGCTAATTCGTAACCTCCGTCGCTACGATAGCTACCGTAAGCTGCAGCAGGGAAAAAGGGTTTTTCTCATTTTCCTAGTCTAATTTTCCACTTTCGGCAAAAACTCGGGCATATTCGTAATCAGCGGAAAATTTCCGGTCAAATACACCCTTTTAATACTTAAAAAACGGAAAAA
>JAPYZI010001880.1:0-28159 GCA_030523105.1 Ophioninae sp. A BG-2022a | reverse complement strand
ACCATTCATTTTCTCCAAAACCCAAAATTCCCATGAAAAAATCGTAAAAAACTTCTAAAATCACGATTTCTTTTGCTGTGTGCAGTGTTTTCGACGAAACTTCGTTGATATTCGTAATCAGCTGAAAATTTCCGATTATATAGACCCTTTTAATACTTTTAAAACAGAAAATAAATGTTTGACTACCCCGGCCACTTTTCCGGAATCTCAAAAATCACGAAATTTTAAGGTCGTAGAGTGAGCTTCTTATATACTATAGAGATCCAATGGGTAAGGTTTTTCCTTAACTTAAATAATGGTGTTAGACTCATATTGATATCTCATATAGTTTTCCCGGAAAGTATATTCCACTTATACGTATGTACACACGTACATATACGTGTGTGTTTTCGTTGGGACGAAACTACGCGCGTCTTTTCTCCACGCTGCGCTCGTAACGAATCCACACGTACATAAACACACGCGGGCACGTTCAACGCTCGGCAATTGTCCTGCCACGATTCGTCGGTAGTTACTCGCCGCGCAAAATCTCCAAATTGTCATTACCGACGTAACGAGATGCCGCGTCAAATATTTCCAACGTGTTCGTCATTCCCTTAAGAACATTTATTAGTTTATATATTTAAAAAAAAACAGCTGTTGCTATAAAATGAATTGAAGTCATAAAATGAAAAAGGATGCATATAAAATTAATAAAATTGATACCATGGGTAATAGTAAAAATGAAGAAACAAAAATAAATCACTGAAACCGAATCGTCCAAAATCCAATTCCTCAAGCCTGTTAAAATGCTATAGAATTCGAGAACGTCATGAACTTTATTAACGTTATATCTCGGGCAAGTATTATAATATATTATAATACTCGTAAGGCAAATCCTGAGAACCCAGACAATTGGAAAAATAAAACGTGCTTTGCAATAAGTTTCGTGCTGAAGGGTTCAGAATTCGTTTCCAAGTTTCTCGCACAAGTACGCGAGATCCCGAAAGCGCAGAAGTGGATTCAAAAATATGAATACAGTGAAAATTCTGGTCCAATATTTGATCTTGCACATGAGGAAGTTTCGAAGTGTTCTTGTACGATTTAAATCTACAAGTCGTACGGATATCTCGGTTGCGGAAAAATTAAAATCTAGCGGAGGTGAATTTTGATGAACCTGAGGAAATTTTATTGAAAACCAATACGATGGAACTATGGAGTAGTACGTGGAATGAGTACGAGATATACGCGCAACAGTATTGGCCAGAATAGAAAAGAAAGGTGGATTATGCAACTTTCCACACGAGAGAATAATTTTTCAAAGCGTCTCGGGGATAACGGTTCGTAACAGACATAGGCAGATGAAGAGATGGATAGAGAACGATGTGTCTATACAGATGAAGAGAGAGAGAGAAGGCGACGTTTGCAAGGGTTCTCCTCTCTCTCAATAGAGATATATACGTCCATCATTCTTGCCTCTGTTTCCCTCTTGGTGACTCGTGTCTTCATCCCCTTTCCTTGCGTCAAGGGTTAGTGGACGAAGAAGAGAGTTCGAAAAAAAAATGGTGGGTCGTCAAGGAGGAGTTCGCGTGGCTTCACTCCTCTCTCTCTCTCTCTTCATTATTATTATTTTTCTCTGTGATCTCTCGCCTCTTCGCACCTTTCTTCCTCAACACCCTTTTTCGTCCCCTTGGCAACCTTTTCCTCGATGTTTTTTTTTCTTTTTTCAATTTTAAAAATATATACACAACATTTTATCAACCCTTGTGCACAACCCACACTATTTCTCCCTTTTCTCTCGTCCTTATTCACTCCCACCCCTTTGCCCCGTTACTCTTGCGTGGTCGTGGCGCATCCCCTCGTTTGTCGTGTCTCAATGAAAAAACAGCCAAGTCTCGTGATCCCCAACCGCAGAACGGGCCTCGCCACCCTCACTCTACTTTTTTTTCCTCTCTTTTTTTTTCCTCCATACTTTCCTACTGATCCACATATCTATGTGTCGTTCACATTCTTGCGCTGTATTATTTTTGCAGCTTGTAGAACCACCCCGGCTACGTCGCGAACCCGACATAACGGGCACGAGATACTCGGTTCTTTTTCTTTCTACATCGTTGAAGCAAATCGCTATCTAACCCTACTTCCGTCATCGTCGCTGCAGAAAGACGATACAAGCGATGAAAGACTTTGAGGATCTCGAGTCCAATGACTATAAGAGTTGACGAAGGGACAGAAAGAGAGAGAGAGAGAGAGAGAGTACTAGAGAGAGAAAGAGACTGGGGGTGATTCTGTGCCGTTGGACGACAGAGTTTCTGCTGCAGCTCTTTAGTCTATGTGTGAGCCAGGAGAAAGACAGAGAGAGAGAGAGAGAGGAAGAGAGAGAGATGGCGGAAGAAATGCTCGGTCAGGGATAGTGATCAAGACTTTACTGTGTTCAAACCGCGAAATTGAATCAACACTCCTCTTCTTGTCAACGCTCCGTATCAACGTCGAGAGCAACTACACCCCTGTATTCTTGGTTTCCTTCCTATCTCCGCTTCGCATCCCCCAACTCCTCGAGTACACTATGCTCGATCGAGCTCTGCCTTTTATCGCCTTCGAGACCCGATGGTCAGAACGGTAGCTATACCCTCAACATTGTTGCAACATTCGGGATCGAGGAAAATCAACTTGAATAAACACAAGTGTGAGGGTATATGTACATACATATATATACAAACATATATATATATATCCAGACAGATTGTTTGCCGATCGTATCGTACGTGCGTTACATGCGACCGTACCGGTTCGTTAGCCACGAGATTTTCCGGACTTTGCTCGGCGAGACTGGCGGAAGTCTCACCTTTCCGCAGTTTACTTAAGCCCACCCCCCGAGACACCTGGATCAATCGATCAATTACATCTTCAGCAACGATGGAAAGCGCCAGTGGTTATCCGTAGAACGTAGTGAATCTTCATGTATACGAGTACCAAATTTCACTGTTTATCAACAAATATAACGAATACAATTGGTTGAGGAGAACCCAAAGTTGAAGCAAAAATGATATTGATTTCCGGATGATCCACGTCCAACTGAACTGAACAATTGTAATTTTTCGAGAATTTTTGTCGGAGAATAAAGTATGAAATCCAAGTATCAGCTGAAGTATCATCATATAGTCGTGAATAATTTGGTGACACTTGAACTGTACGTATGATATAGAAATTTGGAATATTAGTTATTCATGCTGTATCCACGCTGTGAGTGACTTTTACGAAAATGCATGTTATCGGGATTCTGATTATAATCGCATCTTGGTAAATCCGAAAAATCCATTATTCTTGTGCATGTATTGTGACCCATACTTTCGAGCCAAATTGTTGAATTTTGCTAATTCAAAAAATTGGAGTGATCACATATTTATAGCGTGAACTACTTTTAAAAAATTCAAATGGCTTGATAGATAATTAAAAAATTATTTCCGCAAAGAGACCGCAATAAAAAATGTATGAAACTGTTAAAATTGGCTGGTCGTTTAGAGAATTGTATTGTAGTTTGTTTGAGTATCTCTCTGATTGACGATTTGAAATACATTTTTTTTTTCGTAAAAACTTCTAAATTTACCAGATGATTCATATCATTGCTATTTCATTTTTCCGGTACTTCGAATCAATATTACTAGGGTCCGGCCTATTTCTTTTTTTAAACCTGTACAATTTATCCTTTAATCGAGTCTTACCGTACATTATGTTTTTGTGAATCTTGTGTGATTTTAGATTTGTCAGATTGGCCAAAAAAAAAGGAGAACAATGAAGAATTTCACGAGGAAATTCTTGGCGATACAGGTATATCTGTTCGTGATAATATCCCTGTGCCATGCGGCATCAATGAAATCCCGAAGCAAAAAGAAGACACCGAAGGAAGTGAACATTTGTGACGTCGAGAAGGAAGACATCCCGATATATTGCTACTGCAGTAGTCACAACGCGAAAAACACAACGGACGCTAATTGCGTCATTTACAACAACTTCGCGATCGATCATCCATTGTGGTCGCACTTCGCGTCCCCGACGTCGCTCGAAAAATTAACGTTGACGGTGAAGAACACCGGTAGTTTCACCTACGTACCGACCCAGGCATTGAAGCAACTCCACAATCTTCACGTCGTTACTGTTCAATATGCCAAAATCCATGACATCCTTTCGCACGCTTTCTCAAACATGTCGAGCATCGTTGAGATCAATCTCAGCAGGAATATGATCGTAGTCTTGCAGAAGTGGGCTTTCGAGGACATGCAAAATCTCAGCTTGGTCAATCTCGACGAGAATCGCATAGCCGAAGTTAATAGGTAAGAATAAATAATTGTTTACCTGAGATAGAAATACAAACCATCGAAAACTGTCGTCAGCCTTCAAAACATGCAAAACAAAATGGCGAATTATTTCTCCGACGAAAGAATTCATCGAACGTTTTCGAAACGTTTCTAAAAACCGAGTGAAACGAATGAGTCGATAGATTCTCAGTCGAGGTCTTGTTGCTATGAAGAGAAACTGTTTCCGGAAGTGATATCTTCGGCATGTTATTTGACTCTTTGAAGGATCATTAGAGAACAAGTTACCACGGGAAAAGCCGTTGTAGAAATTAATCGTCGGAAGGCAATTCGAGTCTCACACTTGTCCGATGACTTTGAACTTTGACATTGAACATAACTTCTTTCAACTTCCAAAATTTTATTTCGTAAATCTAAGCTATGAAACTCGCACATTCGGTTTACAAAATTGTAATAATAAGAAAATAAGAATGAAATATAGATAATAAAAATGAAAATAAGAAAATAAGAACGGAATATTTTCAAGCAGCTTTCATCAGAAAACTCCAATGTTGGTCTCCTATGTAGGATGACCCGTTTAAATCCTTATAGAGATATAGTACGCCTTAGGGTTTACACGACATATTTTTGCTGGAGAAATCGAAAGGAAGAAGGTTAGAAAATCGAATGTCCGATTACTTCAAGCATTTTCGGGTACTCAGAATATTCTATTGGAAAAATTATAATAGAAGTTTCGAAAATCGTTTTGGCGATAATTGACGATAACCAGGACAATCGGATAAAGCAGCTTTTATGGTTATCTCATAACCAGGAAATATACGGAACTTTTCTTGCAGGGACGTCTTCGTGAATCTTCCATCGCTGCGAAAACTCTTCCTTAATCGGAACAACATAACGATCCTTCACGACAAGGCGTTCAAGCACCTCTCGTCTCTTCAAGAGCTCGAGTTGAGTGGGAATCGAATATCCGTCATAACGAGTGACAGTTTCAATGGTCTTTCCGGGCTGACGAGGCTGGATCTCCGCAACAATCTCTTATCAATGATCGGCGATCGCAGCTTCGTCGAAATGCCGGAACTTCGGGAACTCGAGCTTGATCAAAATGAAATAGAGTACATATCCGAGAAAGCCCTTGACGGTATGAGAAATTTGCGGAAATTAAGACTCAGCGAGAACAAATTGGTCAGTCTGGAGCCAGACTTCTTGGCGGGTGCAACCAGCGTTTATTTCCTCGATCTCCGTGACAACGATCTCAAAACCATGACTTTCGACAACGTTAAGCCTATCATCACGAATTTGTACAACAGCACGAGTTACTTCTATCTGGATGGTAAGTCTATTTCAATATTCACCTACTTAGTCGTTATCCATCTCGTATCGTTACAAATCCCTCGTATAACGAGATTACGGATGATCGTTGGCGGATTTATCAATTTAACGCTTCTGCTTTCGAAATTATTGTCAGCTTGATAAATATTGGATTTTATACTGCCTCAAAGTGTTTAGGCTTGTTACGTCCCTCGTACAATCATTTTTCCAGCAAGTGTTACAACTTCAAAACTTACGCAATACACCCGAAACTTTATGAACGTTTGCGCAAGAAACTTTGCTCATAGCCCTGTTGAAGAAACTGCAAAATACCCCACTCCGCGCTAGAAAATATCTCGCACCACTGTGCCGTTGGATTGAAATTAAAACTTCAAGCAGGCAATGAACATGTCGCATTTATTATATTTTCAGGACTAATTTGATAAATTCGTACGACATGATTAATCCGTTTTGTATTTGTCATCGAATCGTGTATAGGTATTTTTTAATTCTTCCTTAGTTTTCGAAATACCCGCGATAGTAAAATAACCGATTTTCTATTTCATCACGATTATTAGAAGCGTAGGTCATTTCCAAATGATAGGAAAATTCGAACAGTCTTGCAAAAGAGATTGATGATTATTAACCTCTTAGGAATGATGCGATAATGAGATTCTTGTATAATTTTGGATGCCGCAATAAAACATTATTAAATTTACTTAAAATCTCGGTAGTACAGTTTTTGATGTAGCTGAAGTTGAATCGGACATAAAATCTTCAAACTTGAAAATGGCGACTACAACATCGCGCATGCAAATTCAGAAAGTTTGGTTTCAATAAAATTAAATATTTTTAATTCCGCAAAATTTTGTATTTTTATAGCGTTTGTGGTCAGATTTGACTGAAATATAAAAATTAGTACGCAATACGGAGAAAATGATTCTAATGGTTGAGTTCCCGATGGATCGCGATACAGAGAACGAGCGCCAGTTGAATCTCTCGAGAAATATCTCAACGGAGCAGTGAGACTCTTGGCTGTGATTTTTCTTGGAAGGAATGTATTTTCTCTAATGATGCCGGTGAAATTCATGGTTTATCGAGGCTACAGCAAACTGCTGAATACCCGCGTCGCTTCGCCTTTCATCTATTCGCGCGCGATAAAGACGATGCTACGACAGAAACACGTTCGAACGTCCCCTCGTATATACGTAGCTGCAACTTGGAATTCCGTTTGTGTGCAAACTGCGAATCGATTCTCAGTCAGGTTCCTAACGAGATCTTCACTCGCAAATGGTGAATTGGATGTATAACTGACAGGTAGGAGTTTCAGGGAAAAGGCAATCACTTTTTGGATTGGAGAAGTCAGAACTGAGGTTCCACTGCACCTAATTTTTTATTTATTGATCGTCCTGTGTTTCAATCTCTCATCTACCCAGTCCATACAAATTCAAACGTTTCATAACCCTCCGCTAATTTTCTTTATGGCTATTAGTTCCTGAGCAATCAAGTATCAATTAAAAGTATCGATTTTGCTTTGAACACTGATAACTTTGCGAAAAATAGTTGCATATACCTCTTCGATCGCTCAACTTGAAGAGGAAGAATCAAACTAAAAGATTATCTATTCGAAATCATCACAAAATACTTATTGACAGACATTGGACCTTTCCATAGGCGATCAGAAATATGAAAAGTGTTTTTTTTCCGCTGATTCCTTTACGATTACTGTACATCAGTCAACGATATAAATATTTGAACTCAGAATCTAAAAAATAGGGACTCGAAGCTACGATTTCATTTTTTTATTTCATGATTATATTACAGATCGTTAAGATTTTTTGAAAAGCATCGAAGAGTTTTCGATTTTTTCAAACAATCCTCTACTTTTTGGGCCTCAGCAGCTGGCGTATGCATTATTCGGGTATATCTAGTCTGCACTTGTGTCGTTTTAGTCTGTGTTCCTCGCACTCTACAGGCGCAACTGTCAGCTAACAACAACCAACCAAGTTGTTGCACCAACTGCTCCACGCGCTCTCTTCTCTTCCTGTCTCTTTGCCGTTCGCTCTTTTCCCTCTCTCCCTTTAGTTCCCACTCCCTCTCCCTTCCTGCTTTCCCTCTCTTCCGTGGCTCTAGTCTTCGCGCCTGTCCGCGGACAGCGAAACCTAATGGTCCTCGTCACACAGTGACTCTCAAGCTCGAGTAAAGGTTCACCAACCCTACTTTCCGAATCCCTTATCCCTCTGCTTCACTCTCGAGAAAATTAACTAGCAAAAATATTCGCGCGTCGTATTCCCTACGCCGAAGGTATTCAGTTTTCAGCGAGGCAAAAGCGAAGCGTCTCAAAATACGAACAAACAATTGCGATGTGAATATTCAAAAGTCGTTTCTTGGTTGCACGAAAGAAAAACAGTACTCGCAGTCTCGGCAAGTTTTTGCGAGACGATGTTCTCCCCAGTTTGTATTAGCAGTGCGCCTTTGACACTCAAGGGCCTATTTGCATTCACTCCTGTCCCGTTTCTCTCTCTCTCTTTCTCTCTCCCCCCTCTCTCTCTTTTTCTCGTGCTTTCTCACCCCCTTTCTCATGCTCCTCGCATCTTCCAAGATTCCTTCAACCCTTCTCCCTTGTGAGATACGTTATTATTTTTTTTTCTGTTTCTTTGTTTCAATTTTTCACAAAACTTTCAAGAGGAACAAACTGCGGCCATTCTGAGCCAAGGAAAAGCAAATAAGCCGGCAACGGTCTTTCTCTCATACGGCAACTGTTGATTCTTGACTTTTTCAACAAAGAATTCAAAAATACCGTACTTGTATACTCAAAGACTTGTGTGCATATCCTGGAATACGTAAAATATTTTTCTACCGCTTCAGGGATGATTTTTTGAAACGCTGAGACACGTTTCTTCTGAATTTATATCGTAGAAGATAAGTAGCAATTCTTGTGGCTTTTACTTAACATTTTTTTCTTTATTTTGAACCGAAAATCAGAGAGTTTCTAAAAATCAGTGAATTTAAAAAATAACAGATTTTCGTACAACCTTGCGTACTCTATTTTTTTCCGTTGAAGATTTTCATGATATGCTGTTTTAGTGGATACTCGCGCCTCAAAAAAACTTTCCGTCTATATTTCATGTAATGACTTTTAGCGGTTTCGGCACTGATGAACCAGACGATATATGTTCTCCTATTTATATATATATATGAACAAGTATGCTTGGCGTCAACTTTTCTCAACGCAAATTTGCTGGATTTCCCAAGTGGCATCGACGAAAAAAAAAAACCCGAAAGTTCATAGGACACAGCGTAATACGCGGAAGAAAAAGGCACGCTGTGATAACGAGAGGAAAGCCTCGAAACTTTGATATCGGAGAGTATTCGGATGTTAAGTACCCACGCTTCTGTGTGGATGGATATTCGAGAATATTGGAGAACTTGAAGCTTTGAATGCCGATATCGAGTATCGAAAATATCGGTTCTTGTGAAGCGTTTGATGCGTACATGTGCATGTATAACTATACAGACAACGAAAAGTGAAAGATCGAACGATGTTACTCACAAGTCACAGCGGATGATCGTTTTAGCTCGAAGCAATAAACGAAGTGAGTAATTACTATTATTGGAAATAAAACGAACCTTATAGTGATTCTCAGGATCCTCTCACGTAACAACTATCGTTGTAAAGCCGTAAATTTTCAGTGGAACAAAAAAGAAACGAGTCATTAATTTTAAGCATTTATAATTTAACAATTAAAAAAAAAATAATAATAAATAATTCAACTTCGTGCCACGTATTTCTGTCAGTTAACACAGAAATACGTGGCACGTTTTTCTGTGATGCGTGTTTGATTAAATAAATTCTTTAAATTAACGCCTATATTTTTAGTCGTCTCGCAAATGAAAAAAAAATTCATTTCCAAATTCAACATTCTCTATTTAATTATTATAGTCTCGAGAGCACGTATATACGGGTATAATTAAATCTCATGTTTCCCTTCTACAAAAGAGGTACGTGAATAATACGTGCAATTCATGTGTTGGTAGTGGATTTATATACGATAATCCTGCCAAAATAACACGCCGTCAATTTTTTCTTTCGCGAGCGTAGGAATATTCTTCATCAAAATACAGTACAGTTTACCGACGATCCTTGATAACTCACTTCCGACTGAGAGGGAAACAAAAATGTAATATCATTACGAACCTGTATTCTCTATAAAAAGAGACACTCTAGTAACGAAATATTCAAAAAAGAGTTATTCAGCGTACCGAGATGGATGGCGTAGAAAAAAAAACAAGAATAATTATATAAATTGGAAATTCGGAGAATGCAACGTCGAGATTGTACATTCAGAGAGGAAGGACATGAGCGACGCTGGCGAAGTACTCGGTGCTGAAGCTGCCAGCGCGTAACTAGGTTTTCCTCTCCTCTCATTAATACATATATATATATGTACTTATATATAGAAATATGTGATGTATCTTGTCGTTCCCTTCATCCCTCGCCTTGATGCGCTGTCGCCAACTTGAATTGCTTCGAAGCTCCCCCTCCCCGACCCTCATCCCCCGCGACGCTCGGCTATCAGCAGCCGACAATGTTCATTCATTGGCGCGTCCATCAATTTATCAATTTCTTCACTTATGCGTCCCGACGTCGAACACGCGATCGCATTAGAGCCAGTTTGGCAAAACCATCGCCGGATCGCGTATACACGATGTCTATGCCGCATAGACGTAGCACCATCGATCGATTGACGATCGATTACACCCGCTACACACTTGTCGCGTTTAATGCTTGTACAGCTGCACTGGTCTTCGTTCGCAATTGCCCTTTGTTTTTGCTCTTTTTACAGCGACTCTAACTCAGCTGCTTTTGTCTAGAAAGTCGTTGGGTATTCATTATAAAATCGATAGTTTTTTGCGCCACTTACGAAAACACGAGAACCTTTAAATTGATCATTTTTGTTTCTGAACTTCTAACTTTTTGTATGTATTTGTTTACATATTTGATCCAGTTTACTCTTCCCTCTGCAAAACTCATATAAACTAAAAATTTTTTAATGGCTGAATCGGAGATTTGTTAAAAAAAAAACATGTTGTTTTGAGCCACCTACGAGAAACGGAAAACCTTAAATATTGTACTCCTGAACGGACCATTTTTATTTCCGAATATTTATTGTTTTGTGTTTGGTTTTATTTGCATGTTTGATGAACTTTACACTCACGGTGCAAACCCAAACATGTACTAATCTTTTTCATTGCGCAGTTAAAAATGAGCATTCTGTCGGAGTGTTGAAGCAACGCGCAATACACAAAAAAAATTATTGCATTTTTTCTCCATTTTCCATTTTGCAAACTTATTTTCTTTATAACAACACACTTGACGCTGTTTTTCTATGAAAAACTTGTGGTGACATCATAAAAAGAATGTCTTACTATGTAATTATCTCGAACGAAGCGCTTCATTTAATTAAGATCGAACTTCACTTTTTAAGTTCGTTTGATTTATTAAAAATAATACACTTGAGATATGTTGATTTTGGCATAATCATGTTTTAAACAGCTTGAAATTGGCAAAAAAATGTACACGTGTAAAGTATATCGTATCAATACGCTTGGAGAGAATTGCAGCAATAAGAACAAAATGTAGTCATGCATCACACATGATTTATCGTGTTGTAAAAAGCGGCAAGAATGCACGCGCGAAACCGGTTGAATCAACACGCTTATTTCTTTTGTTACAGTGTAGTGACTGAGTCATTGGATAATCATTACAAAACCGATATTTGTTTGAGGACACGTTTGTTTGCTACGGAGTCATTGAATATTCATTACAAAACTGATATTTTTTTGAGGACACATTTATTTGCATTGTTCATTTAGTTTACTCTTCCACTGTAAATGGAGAAATATCTCGATAGCAAAAATAATACCTTGTTCATTTTGTCGTAAAGTGTACACATGCGGAAGTTGTCATCTCGTGGCAAGTTTTTTATCGTAAAAATAGATATGAAAAAACGCTTACTACTTAATTGAATTTTGAACTTGAAATTTACTTGAAATGAATTTTTAAATTACGGTCAATAAAAATGTTCATTAAAAACACGTAATTTTAATTTAAAAAATGTTCAAAGTTATTAGAACACTTTTTAGTAAATTGAATTTTGAACTTGAAATTGACTCTACTTGAATTCTATAATTAAATTCAATAAAAATTTCAATTGAAATTACGTTGAAATTATTAGTATTTCAGTTACAATTAATTGCTTCGTACCTCAAAGTGAAAAAATCTTTCTTGTTGTGAGTATGGAGTAAGTATTCAAATTTCGATTCGGATGTGCAGTCGTCATTTAATTATCTATTGGTTAGTCGTTGATTTGTTTGGAACTTTGCGAGTGCAATGAAACGTCTGCAGAAGAGATATACTCGGCAATAGTTCTTATCGATTTTCTGATAATATAGCGGTTCCTCGTACGAGGAAAACTAAGTGACAATCGATGTGAGGTATATAAATGGAGCGAAGCAAGGTAACTCTCTGAGGACGACCAGTACTCGAAGCTTTTCAATCTGTGCGGGAATAGCGACGAGCTAGTACTTTCAGTATTTTCCCACTTGAGACTATTCATGAATTTATAATAATACACGAGTGATACGAACGTACGAAACGATAAATATATATACGTCAGGTTGCGAGAAAGGACAGTTGTCTATTTCAGCCAATCACTTACAGGATCCAAAATACCTCAAGGATTTAACATTCGTCCTATCTTCAAAAATACACCGAAAAAAAATGCAAATAAATTCGTAAAGTCATTTTTAATTAATTCATTATTAATCAATTGTCAAAGAAATTTCGAAAAATCATTTCATGTTGATTTATTATGACTGAATGGATTTAAAATATTCGAGGAACCCACAGTGTCAAAGTTTGCATCATTTAAATTTATTGAATTCATTTTTTCCATTCCTTGCTTTCATTATTATAAAAAATTATACATTATCGTATCGCTGAATAATAATTCTAAACGAAAATGATTGAAATATGAAATTAGTGATAGACAATTAGTGACAATTAAAAAAAAACGAAACTATTTCCGTTGGATTCCCATGACGCAAACTTCAGCGTCATTCGGAACCGTATTATCGACCTATTGGCGCTAGAGTTCGTGAACACGAATGTACAAATGCTGCGAGAGGTGGTGCTGTATTACTCCTTCGCAGCAAAGTTCCGCAATGCACTTTGGTGAAAGCGAACATATATACAAGTCGCAATATCTGTATATACTGATCCTTAACTCGGGTGATTTTGGAGAAACAAGGTAAATTGGCAAGTCGAGCATGCTGGACGACAGCATCTGCTGGATTAATAATCAACGTTGGAATATTAGGGTTACGTATATATCTTATTCTCTAGAAAATATCAAGGCCCATTGTGCGCTGGTTATGTTGTGTATAATACATGAGCGTCGTCCAGGTTGTAGATCCTTGATGCTGCTTATAGCTGTCTACTCTCGTAGAACGACAAAGACAGAGTCTAGATTGCGACCAGAGGGAGAGACTGAAACAGAGAAAACACACGCCAGGTCTGAAAGCGGTCATCGTCTATGTTAGCCACCCGATACCACATCCAGCATATTACGTTGACCGCGTGTTAGCGCATGGCTTTTCCCAACCCCCGCAACATCAACGTCACCCACCTTGTGCCGGTGAAAGCTTTGATACTCGTTTAAAGTTACAAAGTGTGATTTCGGCTCGGCACGTCGCGTGCTATATATATATTCATGTACATAGTAGTATATATGGAGGAAGAACATTTTGAAATCTTTATACCTATGCAATGTTGGCTACCATCAGATTTGGCTGCTTTAGAGACGGTCCTCGAAAACAAACGTCTTGAAAATCGCTTTTTCTTGCCACGTAGATACATACACACACGTATAAAAGTCACTTATCCTGCGAACGAACTGCGAACTTTGTAAGTGCCAGCCTGGTGTACGTTGCTACATTTTAATTGCGTCGGCTTTAAGTTATAACGTACGGCAATTATTCACTGAATTATTCGGTCACTGAAAATATCAATAAAGAAATGTTTCGCGGAATGTTAAACATTCGAATAACGAGCAAATCGATAAAAAGATTAACAAGATAAACGGGTTGTAAATTCACAAATTGTTCTCACGGTGTTTTTTGTTTCGCTGGCATTGTTACACCTACGAGCCTGCCGGGTATTTAAAACGAATTTCATCGTAGAGAGCATTTTCGCGAGGTAAATATGTAAAACGATAAAGAATCAACGCCCGTGCAATATTTTCTGGTATGAAAAAATCTCTAACTAGAAAATTTATAAAACCTTTTATCAATGACAACAGTTCAGATCGATAAACAGATATAAGAAATTGAAAAAAAAAATCACGAAAAATAAAAAAACAAAACAAATTAACAAAAAAATGTAAGAAATTGAAAAAAAAAAACATTTCCGTTATATCCCGAACGATGCAAACTTTAAAGTCATCTCGTTCTCGAGCGTGTCTAAAACGTACAATCGTTCACAATAATAATTCGATTCGAAATTGAGTGGCGCGTGTTTGGAGCAGATAAATTTCGGAATATGTGCTCTAATTGCCGGTTAAAGGATCGGCCGACCCAGCGTGACGCATTTGCATGTACATAAAAAGGTACGGAAGAGGGGTGAGCGCGGGACCTCGCGATATAGTGGCGAAGAAGGGGGCTTCGATTTATACGGAGACGCGTGCTGTACAGCCGCCAGAGTGCATGTGCGCGAATTCAAAAGCAGACATCTCGCCTCGGGGCTGCGAGAATTCACGAGAGTCCGGGGAAGCTTGTACATACCGAGTCGTACAGTCTGCCAGTGACGAGGCGAAGCGCACACGAGGGGGATACGTACAATCGTGCGTCACCCCTCCAATTTTATCCGCAGATTTTTCCCCTCTATCGTGCACGCGATGAATTAATAAATAAGTTTACAGAAATAAGCGAAATTTGGTGCGCGGGCGTTTCGAACGATTCGTTCAAATATTTAAAATACACGTCGTCGAATCTCGCTTGAAGCTTATTTTCGAAAACGATTTAATGAAAGTATTGAAACGAATATTTTTTGCCTCATTTTTCACCTGTAAAAACATTCTCAACGCGATAAATATTATATTTAAAGACCCCTGCCGATCGTTGATTTTCAAACGGATTTATTTCCTTGGTGAAAAACATTATTTTAAAAATTGACAATATTCGCGACGACTTCACGGCAAATTGAAACTCGAGCTTACTAAATTGTATGAAAAAGTCGTTATTTTTGCGTAGTTATTAAAAAATGAAGATTGATTTTGAAAAAGTGTGATCGACGACAACTTTCGAATGTTTCTCATCGTTTATCTTGTACGTTTCGAAACAATCCATCACGTGGTCCTCGATATATCACGTCCGCTGCTAAAAGTCCCGAAAAAATGTCATCATCTGCCTCGGACCAGGTTTTAGTGTTTTTTTTTTTTTGTGATTTTTGTGAACGCTCTCAATGTATGTACCGCTGTAATAAAAAAGTGCATTTTTTCCCCAACCGTACCCCAGGTTGGTATTTGATTATCTTTTTCAGTATTCTAGGTAGGCGTAGCTCTTTAAGAGGGAATATACCTTTACGAGAGCAAAATCAGGGGCCATCCTAAATATTTTTGTAGATTGGACATGTCCAGTAACCCAATTCGCGAAGGGCGGATTTACGAAAACGAGGAAATGCTCGGAACTTCAGCCGTCATGAAATTATATTGTAGGCACCCTCGTCAGACAGTAACGAGCCCCGGTGTATGTCGTAAATTTCATGGAGTATATCTATATTCTCGCAATATATACACATACAGAGGAAAACGCAATTTTGTCGCCGTTCGGTTGTTCGGGATCGTCTTTATAGTGAGACTGGATTAACGTGGATATATTTATATGTATAGGTTTATAAATATATATATATACATCTTAAAATAATTGATGGGGAGGATTCGCTAAAAAATTGGGCTGCAAGTATTAATGAAAATGTTAAAAGCACTAATAACCGTCTTTGTAAACAATTTGATTAAATTTATTCAATTTCGAGACAGTTTTATCTGTATAATTATGACAACATCCTGTCTTCTTCATAATCCCTTTTGGATTTGCCCATCCCCGATAGTTTTATATATAAATTTTTATTTCCATCGTAAACAGTTCTATGACTCCATTAATCAATTATCCACAAATAAAAAATAAAAAACACGAGTGAAAAAAAAAAGTTTTGTTATTGCGAATTCTGCAAAGTATTCGGAGATAAGAGCTCCAAAACGCAATATTCGTAAAAGCCACTTTCCGGAAACTTTTCGTGAAGTGGTTCTACCGATCAAGTCTTTATTATTTACCGTATATCCCGGTGGTGCACATCGATAAATGACTAATTTGGCGTGTGACGTCTCGGATATATCTTTCGATAACAGTTCAAAGGACTTATGTCCCTTTATGTATGCACTCCCTATAGTTAATCCCATAACTTAAGGTGCCCTGGAAGACATAAAACTCACACGAGTCAAGCTCGTATAATATATTATGTACTGCTTGCCACAAAAGTTTTATTATTATCTGTAATAACGTTGCTGATGTGGAGAGGGATGACGAGAGAGAGGAAGAAAAAGAAAGAGAGGGAGAGAGTATGGTCCGGGATGGGTACATGGGATGAACACAGAAAGGGAGAGCAAAAGAGAGAAAGAGAGGGAGAGCGTGACAAAAGTTATAATTCAGGATATACGAACTCATGTACTACATAAGGATACCTATCCATGCATATGTAGGACCCTATATACAAACATAGAATTTTCCCAGGGTGGTCTGACTTCTCGCGTGTCGATGATCCCTCGTCGCATTCTCTCGACATATTTTACCTCTCTCTGTGTATGTCCCTCTCTCTCTCTCTATCCTCAAAATCGTTCTCTCTCGTTCTCTCACTTCCTCCAATTCTAGGTTCCTGTGCCAAGAGCTAATACGAACCATAAATAACGGCTTTAAAATGACAATTACGATAAATAAAACGGGTGAACGCCGTGTCGGGTGAGACTTAACGATAGCGTGCTCATCCACCCTTTCCTTACTTACGTATACGGGCGGTTCCCAGCAGCACACGCCTTAAACATACATCCGTACATACGTGTGCATGCGCATGATACAGTGACTGAGATTTCCTTGCAAGCAGGGGTTGCGAATATCATTGTAAGGGGATTCAAGTTATTTCGTTGTAGTCTGGTACGAGGAGTGTGGCGAAGGGTTGGGGAGGGGTGCCGTCGAGGGTTGAAAAGCCCGGACGACGCATACAAGCAACTCTCATCGCCCAGATTCTTTTATATCTTCTTCCTCGCTTCCACCCACTCCATCCAATCATCCAGGCATCAATTTCGCCCTGCTCCTTGTATCTGCGAAAGTTGCGTATGCCTTGGTACTTAAGTACACTCGTTTCCTTCTCTTTACTACCCTCGTCCTCTGCTCCTCTCTCTTTCCCTCCCTTTTTTCCCCAGAAGAAATTGAACGGGAGGGGGTAAAGGGCTTGGACCCCGAGGGGTGGAGAAAATAAATCGTGAGGTCACGTGCCAGACCAAGAGACGTCTTGTTAGGCAACGGTTTGGTAAAAAAAAAAAAATCGAAAACCCCCTTTCTTTTTATCACTATTGTACGTGCACATTTAAGTGCTGCTATATCGTTTCACTGTTGTACTCAGATAGAATCGCGTCATATGCATTTATGAAAAGATCGAGCAAGTGAGAGATAGGTTGAAAGAGGAGGAGAGCGCACGTGTGTAATTAAAAAATCTTATCCTTCTGCTCGTCACTGTGGCTATGTATACGATTATATATAGGGAGACAGAGAACGGGTTACAGAAGTGATTTTTCATGACATTTGATATTGAGAAAGGTCTCGAAAAAAATCAAACGTGTCGATAGCCAATATTAGATTAATAGAAAGGTTGCAAAATCTTCTACCTTTCATACATATCTATAACTCATGTGTGAATACTTGTGCCTATATGTATATATACATATAAATTTATACGTTTATGTCTGTGAGCAAAAAAGTGGTTGGTCTCATGTAGCCCTTTTACTACTCCCTTCTGGTGAAAAGCACATTCGTTTTATACTTTAGTTCTACTTTGGTAGAAACAAATGCAAGCGTACATAAACCTGAAACTCGTGTATTCAAGTGTATACATACATCAATTTACAGAGCATGGTATAATTCTCTCCGTATGTACCGTGCAAAATTATTTTATTCGAGGCAGACAACCTCGAGGTATCTTTTTTTTTGTTACGACCACTCGACCATGGCGCCTACGAAAAGTATCATACGACTCGTACGAATGTTCAAAACGTTGGTTACCTTCCTCATCGGCCATAACTACCACTCCTTGAAATAAGAAAAAAAGTACCGTGTACCGTTTGAAAACGGGAGTAAAAAAAGGTATGAAAAATAAATACGAATCGAAATTGATTTCTTTTTTTTTTTTTTCATGACGAAGCCGTTGAAAAACCAGAGGAACCCCGAATCAATTATGATAATGCAATAGTCTCCTCTTTTCTTTTTGTCGCTCGAGACGGAGAATGAGAGAAAGAGAGAGAGACAGAGACACTTTCATGTACGCGCTTGCGCCCTATAATTCCGGTGGCCTCCTCATCCCTACCAAAAAGCTGATTTGTGGGTTTGAGACTTCGCATCAGCCGCACCGTTAATGTCCTTTCGAGGTGGACCACAAAATCGCAATGGATCACTCACTCCTCTATACCTGTATAGAGTTGTCACTACTGGAACGGTCCATGATTCGATAACTTTCGGAGAGCGAGAAAGAGAGAGAGAGAGAGACTGAGAGGAAGGAGAGCGACTGAGAGAGTAAAAAGTGTGTTACATCAATCCCTGGATTGTGGATACCTGCTGTATGTGTATGGGTTAGTGTGCAACCGACAGAATACTGTACACGCTGGTCCGCTGTCGGATCATCTTAACGAGCTTGTCCCTGGAACCAGCGACAGACTCGGGCACGTATTACAACCAGACCAGCTTTTATTACACAAGGGTATGGATAAAGAGAGGCGAGAGAGGAAAGGGATGAGGGAAGAAGAGAGAAGAGGCCTGTGAGGATAACAGCGCAACGTCTGTCCGCCGGGCAAGCTTGTTTCTGCACAACTACACGAGCTTTACCCTGATCCTTGTGCGTACATACCTACAGGCTACAGGCTATTCCGGTTCGACTCTTTCCGTTTTTTACCCACAGGGCTTTGACGTTCAAGGGCCGAATTCATCAACAATTAATTCGTTCCTTTCAGTCAGTCTTACCGAATTGAACATTCTTTTATTTCATCCAACTGCAATATCGTATTTTCTACGTCGTTATCGATTGGCCAACTCGTGGAGAAACACTGAGGTCATGTTCGAGTAAAACTATTTACGAGGGACATCAACCCGCATTTTTTTAATTTTTATCGATGCAAATTCGAGAATTTACAACGGAATTAAGCGAAACTGAGTCAGTAATTTGTAGCATTCATTGTTTAGGATGTTAGTCGATAGTTGTTAAATGATAAACAACCTTTTTGAAAATTTGAAGATTTATAATCTTTCCTAGTATATTAATCCATGATTTATTTCAGAATTTCTTACGAACCAATTTAGTAGTTGTGAACAAAAACAATCTAGTATTAATTACTTGGAATAATCATTGAAATAAAAGGTAATAAAAATCATAGAAAACTCAATTTGTGTTTGATAGGGAACAATAATAATTGGAAACATCGAAATTCATCAAAATTATTCAATGTCGCACGTATCGCGTGCGAAAGTTTGAGCTTGATTTATATCGAATCTTATTGCTCCCGCGCATGCGCGCTCGACAAACTTGTACGATCTCTCACCCCAACCTTTGCTAATTGAATTCTCTTAAAACTGCTCTAAATTTCATCATCACGACAAGTCAATGGAAAAAAGATAAACAAGCACGATATCAATACAAATCGAATGCCACTTCACATATACGTTACATAACCAAGTATGAAAACCGTGTAAATACGCGTTCGGTTTTTCTCACGCCCTAACAAGCTTATTAATACCCGCAAGAGGGCGTGCTAATAAAAACTTACGAAATGGCAAATTTCATGGGATTTTCCCCAACCCCCAAACCACCTAGTGCGATTATCCCTTCGCATTATGATGAATTAGGTAGCAAGCGTTGACTTCCCTCCCCTTGTACAGTTTGCTAATTCTGAACGATCACTCGTGCACGCATGTTTTACAGCAGGGTGTTAAGGGTGTGTGAACAAGAGTTTAAAGTACGTGGATCGATCGTGGAGTATGAAAAGGCGAACTTGGATATTTCCTCGTCCCCCGAATTACCATCGTCGCTTACGCGCCGATGATTAACGCTCGCTTTACGAGGGTAACCCATTATTTTCGTCAGCTATCAAAAGCGAGGAATACCCGAGGAGAACTTTGACTTTGTCGGCGTTTCGTATTTGGTCCTACCAAAATTCATGATCATCTTGATATCCTTTTTCATCATAGTGTACGTGATACCTCAGAGTATACCTTAATTGAATTTCTCCAATTAGCAATTTTTCAATCATCGCTTATGACGATGTCTGAATAATGGGTGATTCATCACGAAGTTGAAGTTTGCAACGTTGAAACACAACGAATCCTTTTTTTGTTCCCCATTTTCATAAACAAAATCATTATTCTTCCATTTTTTTAAAACCACCAAATAAAAATCCCAATAGATGTATTCATGGTTATTTCCCACTTAATAAATGCCATAGAAAGTTTACGAAATTACAAAAAATAACGATTATTTTCGTCACGGATCAACGTTGCCAACTTCGAAGTCGTTATTTATCCGAATATTGGTCCAAGGTAAGGCATGGAATTTACTCTTGTCCTGATTGAATCAAGAAAATACTTTGCAATCACCAAAATAAATCGTAATCTCCTTTCTGTACTTTGACAATATTCTTCGGAGCAAAAAACAGAATGCGCTCGTTTTTTTTTATTCAGCGTAGATATATTTGGCTTTAATTGCTTTAATTTTATATAGGGATGTATTTATAAAACATATATATAAAACAAATATGAATGATTGTGGAGTATTGTTTACATACTCTTTTCGGCTTTTTACAATGTCAATGTATTTTTTATTGTTCTTTCTTATATATAAATCCCTAAGATTCGAAATATATATTAAATTTATATACAATAGCATTTCCATACAAAATTATTCTACAAATACACTTCGATGGAGATGAAAATGTGAAATTTGGAGGTTATGTTGATATTATGATACAAACATCGGTCAATAATGGATTTTTTTGAAATTCTACTTTTGAGGGGATGAACTTGAGGATTTGTGAGAATTCGTAATGTTTTTAGTATCACCCATAAAAATACTCGTTCAGTAGAAAATTAAAAGTAATATGTTCGAGGGTTTTTGAAAAATCAAGACTCGGAAGAATAAAAAGAGAATCGCAATCTTTGAAAAAATTACCCCTCAAGGTGTTGAAAAGTATTTATACCTTAATCTTATAACAACTACTCGGAAATGAAATTTTTTTATATAAAAAGCACGTGTATCTTGAAGAGAAGATAATTAGGTAGGATTATAACTCCGATAAAATGAAACGGAGCGCATACTTCTCACGCTTCATCGATTTCGGTGAATATCTATTTACAGAAAACATCACGTATTAATACCATTTTGAAATTTCGCCTGACGCTTTCTGGCACTTCCAGTTCATAATAATAATAAATTAACGCAATTACATTTTAACAAACGCGCATAAAAACATTCTAGTTAAAATCAATTTCTGAATGCACAAAAAAAGCACGAAGAATGTAATAAAAAAAAAAGGTTGTTAATAGCGTGCTCTAGGAAAAAGCATGATATTTACGAGTACGCCCTGAAATCGCTTTTTTCTCTGCCTCTTTGGTGCATTTGTTCGCGGATTTTACTGATCCGATTGAAAAAAAAAAAAAAAAACAGACCGAATCCACCCAACTCGAAATTCGCTCCTTCCGTTAATTTATTTTTTTTCTGCTCTCCTTCTTTTATTCGCCTCTTTCAATTATTCGTATTCTTATTTCTTTTATTCGCTATTCGCGTGTACCACGGAACAATTAATACCGTGGGTAAGCCGAGAGCGGTTGAACCCAACCGCAAAAAAAAAAAAAAAAAACGATACCCCGAGAGTGCTTGCGAATAAGTGGGGGCAAAGCTCGCCAAATTCACAAACTCCTTTCTTTCTCTACCGGTAATTTTTTCCTCCGATATATTCTTTATACATTATCCGTTATCGCGCCCACCGAAACAGCACGTGATATGCAATCCAACAAACGAATAGTATTCTCGTCGGTTAATGTTAAACAACGCTTGTATATATAGATATATATGTCATAGAAGAAAAAAAATGTGTATGTATATAGAGGGTGACCGGTGTATTCGCCTCATTCCTTGCGAAGCAAAATTAAAATAAATTATCATTATTATTAACAAAAAGGCATTCGCCTTTTTGTTATAAAAGCTTTTTGTTAATGATAATGATAATTTATTTTTAAACAACGTAAAACCATGATAATTTAGTAACTACTAATTTTTAGCCTTTAGTAAATGGGGCCTAATTTATTTCAAATGATTTTTTATAAATTATACAAGTTTAGTTACCGAAAACAAATAATTTTACTATTAACACAATTATTTGCAAAATAATTTTATTATAATCATTTCAATGAATTAATTAATTATTTTATTTAACAAAAAAATTATTTGCTAAAAACAAAGAATTTTATTGTTAAGAAAATTACTTGTTTTCGGTAACCAAAGTTGGATGATATACAAAAAATCATAAAGGTCATCACTCGATAGGTACTCAATATAGTCCCATAATTAATCAGGATTAATTCGATTCAACTGACCTCTAGAATGACCTCTTTCACGGAATCGTTCGAATTACCGGTCACCCTGTATACTATATTTGGCCGAAGGAAAGAGCGGTGACAAGGGGGGAGGGGGGGGGGCGGAGAGAGAAAGAGAGTATTATACGCGTGTCCGCTATCGCTGAGGTTCTCTGAGTACGCGAGCCCGATAAATTCGCGATAAATCTACGGTTTCGAGGTTAGCGGTAGGGAGGTATTCGGTCTCGACGAATGGCCCATACAAACGGGAGTAAAAGAGTACACGACGAGCAAAGGGAAATTTCACGATACGGAATGGTCAAGATAACAAGAAACGGAGGCGGAGTGGGGGAAATACACCAAAAAACGAATAAAATGTGACAATGCCGAGAAAAGCAAAAAGACGTTAACTAAAAAACGTACACACTTGAACGAGAAAAATATTTCCCACGTTGGTTTTTTTCGAGAGGTCCATATGCACATTGGCATCATCGACAGAAAAGAAAAAACGCCATGTGGCTTCTGCGTCACGGTCCATTGTACAGGCACATACAGACATACAAACGTACACTTTAGTCTGATAAAACAATGGACATGGGTGAATCGCCTTTCAATAAATTGAACGGATCCTGACAAAGAGAAAAACGAAAAGATTATATTTATATGCTTGTGTGTACCATCTAACCGATATATATATATATATATATATATATATATATATATATACATATGTAAGTGAACACACACAGGCACAAATAAATGTTATCTTCCTGTCTTTGTTTACACCTACATTTATACGTGCATCCGTGTTAGTAGTCTAGCGCAGAAGGCAATGAAGCATGGATGGTATTCAACCCCTTTACCGAAGAACGGTTTTCTCCCTCGCTGAGAGGGGTTCGCTTAGCAAACATAAAACAATGAAAGAAGAGAGAAATATTGAGAACAAAAATGCGGATCTAATATCGTACGTAAATAGGCATGCACATACGTGTATTTATTTATTTTTTATTCACGTCTTTTTTTTGTTTTATCAATTGGAAAAATGCGGAGCAGAATGATAACGCTGAGTATAGGGTCGAATCAATTAATATTTGGGAAAAAAGAGATTTGAATTTTTTGTAAACAAATTTACGTTAATTAATTTTTTAATTAAAAACAAGCTGTTACATATTGCTATTTGTATAGTACATTGGATGAACTATTTGTAATTAATAATAAAGTAACAATTAGGAATGTTTATTATTCACGTTCAATGGAAATTGAATTGATATTGAAACGACGGTAAATTTGACGGTAAATAATGAAACGTTTCGTGACAAAAATCAATGATGTTTTGTAGATATTGATACGTGCTTCCGCCACGGTTGATACTATTACACTTCCTTGCGACTCCATCAAATTCCAACAAAAGTATGTCTACTAGATAGACTGTTTCATATTACCCCGTGAATTCCTCTGGACCAAAGTTTCCATTTATATATTAGACAATGAAAAAATAATTTTCCTTATTTTTGATACCTACAACCTGAAAAAGTATAAACCAGGATATAAAGCAAACATCTGTGAATGTATATCGCAAGCTCGACGGAGTCTTGTATCTTTTTTTTTTTTTAACGCTTTTTCCAGTCTCGATTCTCCGGTATACAGGAGTCACGTTTCCTCTCTACAGGGATTGCCCGTCCCACTGATCTATTTAATCCGCGAACGTATCGTTCGAACTCACGTATTTTTGTTCCTACATGTATACTCATGAAAAAGAAAAAAAAAACCCGATTGATAGATTCCAGTCACGATTTTCGCGGTCGACCGATAATCGCGTGAGTGCATTGTAGTCCCTCAGAATTAGAGGCGGATCACACGGTCATGGGACAATGCCCTTTTCCAACCTTTTCCTTTATGACGAAACGTTGGAGCTGTGTTGCAGTGAGATAATTTTTTTCCTTCGTCTAACACATTTTTTCACGTTCACTGAACAAATGGAAATCCGCAAGAAGTCATTCAGAAAGATCTCGTTCTTATTATTCCCTTTTATTGTTTGCTCCAGACGATCTGTTTCGTCTTAACTTCGAAATGTCTGCATTGGACACAAAACCCAAACAAAACACCCATAGTTGATAGGACAACGAATTTGCCTACGATGTCTGAAGCAATTTCAGAAGTTATCACACTTCACTTATATTCCTCGTGTGTCCCCTAGGCTATCAAACCGGAACACACGTATGTGTGCATGAATAGGCCAGATGTTCCGGTGGCCGAGATTGTGCCGCCGGAATATCGATGAATTCCACAGCCACGCGTTGCAGAGTCTTCATCGCAGGCGGTGAGCAGATCATCCCTTTCTACGTATCCCAAATGGGACGCGTGCGAGACTGGAATTCCGACGAGATCCCTGATGGCCATCATCGGCCCTGATGCATATTACCTGATCGTACTACTGATACTTTTATAGTGATTGCTTCTGTGTATAACCCTATTCTCAGGAATACACTCGAGTCATTTCTGTAGGTAGCTATTTATCCTAATAATAGAACGGAAGAATAGGTTATATTAGGTTGGGGAATAAGGTCGTAGCGTCTTTTTATTTTCTTTTGTTTCACAACGATTTTTTTGTAAAACAAAAGAAAATATTCTCCAACGTAATACAATAATCTAATACATTCCCCAACCTAATAGAACAAAAAATTACCCAATATTCTTCAACAGTCCAGGCAAACGGTTTTTACGTTTTCAATATCTAGTATTTTCATTATTTCTCTTTACCTACCTCTCATCAATGTCACCAACTCAAACGGATTGATACCTAAAATTAGAAACTTAACGTAACATTAGATATGTTTGTACATAAATATATATCGTTTTATGACTTCAGACACGTACTTCCTCCAAGGTTGATACTTTCATCCCGAATCACTTTATCACAACCCAATGAAGCTTCAATGAAACCACTGTGCACGCATACACTGTTTACTGTCTAGACTTTTGTTTCATCATACCCCACGTACGGTTCTTGTGCTAAGTTCCCCTATTTCTTCATCATCTCCGTTTATCCTAAAAGTATTTTATTGCAACATTTCACGAAACGTATATCAATTGCGAGGAAGATGAATGTTCCAAGCTCCATCGTTGCGAGTCGACTATTTCTGGACTTGTCGCGAGTCTACAGCAACCGGGATTCCGGAACAGGAAGCTGAGAATATCTCGGATACAAGTTGTCCCTCTATCTTGGGTATGTCCTCCTTTCATCTTCGGAAACCTGACAAGATTCTCATTTGTTCGACTTATCATTATATTTCCGTTGGCCAATGGATCGACGAGAAAATCTGCAGTATTATCCGATTGAAATGGACTTGTGTACAAAGACGGAAAGCTTGGTGCGTCCTTCCAATGAAAATCCAATGTAAAACCGTGACTTCAGGCGACGGCATCTTACGGATTCATAAATGGATATCCTATGGATTTTCCTTTTCGCAACGGAATATAATGGGGAAATGATTATTAGCAACTTGGCACAAAGAGAAACTTAGCGAAAGACGCTCAAGCGGAGTATGATTAAAGAAGATTGTAGATAATGAACAGAATCTGCTCGCACATCGCTACTGTTGGAGTTTGATGACTTCCCGTGGACGAATTCGGTTTCAAAGTATCAACCGTTGAAAAAGAGGATGTCTAAAGTCATGAAACAATATAAATTCGTGTACTAAAATATCTAATGTTAGGTAAAGTTTACTATCGCTTTGACTCATTTGCGATGCTGATGTTGATGAGAAATAGGAAAGTAAAAATCATCAAAGTTCCAATTTCGCGTGAGATGTAAAATTATTTTTTTTACCGACTGTATATTGCAACATTTTATTTGAATGTAACTTTAGCATGGTCCTCTTGTCCCAAGTTCCCTTACGAGAGGAAGTGTAAAAAGGACTACTGACAATTGCAGTCCTTTTTAAAACCACAGTGTTCTAGCCAAAGGGTTTGCTAATGGGAAAACTGGTATACCGGTGATCTTCTGCACGATGAGATTATTTTTCTTTTTTTTTTTTTTTAGGTTTCCCATTCTTATGATAACGATTTGGCTCATTGCCCACAGGCTCGTCGTCTCCCTGTGCTAATATATAATGGAAGTGCAACCACGTTGCATACGCTATTGTTTTTAGAGCTTGTTTATTATTAACGACGCGTATATACCTGCACATTGTACTTTTTCTTACTGGCTGCACGTTACAATATCTCCTGTTATTATTGAACGCAGCCCTCGGATATTGATGTAACGCATTATTAATGGGCTCTAATGAGAGAGTCAGTGTACCGAGGGAACGATAGAATACCTTTCACAAAACACGCTTTAATAATTCCCAGTAAATTCCTATCTCGTGAAAGTGGGCTCTGGCAAGCGCACCCTTCGAATCGAGGGTGAAATGATGAGATTTGCCGTTTCGGAATTTTTTTTCCTGCCCTCGAGCATATCACGAGGCCGGTGGAAACTCTCATCGCCGGGATTCCGTTTCATCTACAGAATTTATGCGTGCAGATGATTGCGAACACGAGAAATTCCGTGTGGTATGAGACGAGACAAATTCATCTACTCATACATTCAGCAACAAAAAAATGCCAATAGCTCAATGTTCATCGGCTCAATTTCATTTGGGATTCAGCCTTCTCTCGTTTATGATTTTTGTGGTCTATCTGGAATGAGCACGGACGTCCTTCAGCTCCTCTTAAACGAAATGATTATTGGAGACCACGTGGACTCCAAAACTCGAAGCCAACTTGATGACGTAACGAGAAGCAGTGATCCCCAACTAACGTCAAAAGTTATATTAACGAATAAAACAACTATTCATATATTTATTCAGACACATGATTCGTATTAATCAAATTAAAAAGAAAATAACAACAGAAGTCCAATATTACCCTCACTTAAGGGAATGACGAACACGTTGGAAACTTTTGACGCGGCACTTCGTTACGTCGGTAATGACAATTTTGGGATTTTGCGCTGCGAGTAACTACTGACGGATGGCACGAATTCGGCCGCGGAGTCTCGACTTTTCGGGCGAAGAATCGTGGCAGGACAATTGCCCAGCGCTGACCTTGGGCGCGTGTGTATTTATTTTCGTGTGGATTCGTTACGAGCGCAGCGTGGAGAAAAGACGCGCGTAGTTTCGTCGCAACGAAAACACACACGTATATGTACGTGTGTCAACCGATACTCACATACATATCAGTGGTATATACTTTCCGGGAAAACTATACGAGATATCAATATGAATCCAACGCCATTATTTAAGTTAGGCAAAAACCTTTCCCAACCGCACCCATTGAATCTCTATAGCATATAAGAAGCTCACCCTACGACGTTTTGAAATTTCGTGATTTTTGAGATCCCGGAAAAGCGGCCGAGGTAGTCGAACATTTTTTTTCTGTTTTAAAAGTATTGAAAGGGTCTATTTACTCGAAAATTTTCAGATGATTACGAATATGAATAACTTTTCGTCGAAAGCACTGCACACGACAAAAAAAATCGCGATTTTAGAAGTTTTTTACAATTTTTTCATGGGAATTTTGGGTTTTGGAGAAAATGAATGGTAGATTCGTTCTCAGGAGATAAAATTACATCGAAATGG
>JAPYZI010001879.1:0-27802 GCA_030523105.1 Ophioninae sp. A BG-2022a | reverse complement strand
GGGTATGTATGGAAAAATTTGCAAAAATCGATGGTCCAACTTTGAAATTCTGCCAAAAATCGGAAAATCATCGGATTTGAATGATTAAAAAAGCATTTTCAAGAGAAAATCATAATGAAGAGACTGAGCGCAAAGTGGAGTGCCAAATCCCAAAGGAAGAGAAGTTATCCATGATTTAGTGAGAAAACTTATTCTGCCCAAAAACCGAAAAAATGTTTGGATTTTTAATATTTTTTTTAATGGTCCATTTTCATGTAATTTTATCCCCTGAACACGAATCTACCATTCATTTCCCCCAAAACCCAAAATTTCCATGAAAAAATCATAAAAACTTCTAAAAAGGTGCTTTGGACGGTGTTTTCAACGAAATTACGATTATATGCGAAATATTAATAACTCCGGGGTTGACGCGGGAACCATACATGGTTGGATCAATCGACTCAGAATTTCACCCCCAACCCTCAATTTCACGGATGACGTTCCGTCGTGGGACACCCTGTATATCTTGCATCAACGATCCGTAAAAAAAGCCGATTACTCAAAGTGGCAGGGGCGCTAACTTTACGGCGGTTCTCCATAACAGCTGGTCGCTCGCGACGCCGCCAGGCGGCAGTTTGGGTCGCAGAATAGTGAGGCCCCTTCTTATGCCGCCCATAAGAACTGTCCTTCTATGTACGTCTGACTTCGTTGGTGAATACTTATGAGGAAACTTTATTGAAACATTTGTGAGGTTATGTCGATCGTCTATATGTTTCTAATGCTCAATCATGGAGAAAAACCTGTCGCGAGTTTCCAGAAAAGCAAAATGGTCTGCGACCATTTTTTTTTGGAATTTCATGAATCTTTATTACGCAACATATAACGACGAATTAAAAATTTCTTATGAAGTTTTTTAAACCTACCCTATAAATCATTTTTACTCTTAGTTCAATCCCTTTATAATAAAAACGGGTTTTATAAGCCGAAAAAATGACCAGCATGAAATATATATATACATATATATGGTAATTTGCAAATGTTCTCTCGCGAATAACGTTACAATAAAAAACAAAGTATTACAACCGTGATTCTCTTCATGCTGCCGCGTGCTGAGAATCACGGAGGTCTCCTCACGGGAGACTTACTCTTCGATGAGCAGTCGAAGAACGAGGATGAACCGTATATCCTAAGAAATGTATCCGAATATCCAAACTCCGATATCCTTTTGTATATGCACATCACAAACACGATTTTTTTAAAAATGTTTGTGGATAAAATCTTTTTAGAACTTTCAACAGACACTTCATTTTCAACGGTACACTTATAGCACATCGAACAAATGCAAACACTAGGGATATTAATAACACATTAAAAGTTTCTGGATACGACTCCCGAAATTCCAATCTCCACAGATATAAAGTATCAATATAATTGAAGGGTTGAAAGCCTCGATAAATCGTTAGAAACCAGAGAGAAAATACCACTTACCTTTTTTAGTGGCGAAAGAAATTACGAGAAATTTTTAAAATTTTCAAAAAAATGTTTGTACAAAGAAAAAAATTAAAATATTTATGACGTTTTTCACAGAGTGAATTTAAAGCATATTATATTTAAAAGAAAACACGGTTTTTCATTTTTGTGTTTGTCGTTCATTGAATTATTGAAAATAATTTGTTTGAAAGTTAGAGTAATTAAAAAAAAGTTTCATGCTAATTTCAATGGAAATTTAATTATTCTGCAATTTTTATTGATATTACTGTTTTCCTTATTATTATGATTTTTCGTATTATTTGTGCATATAAGTATTATAAAGATTGTGAATTATTGACATTTCAAAAGTCTTGTCGCGTTTTTCGAGTTTTCACTTTATCATAGCATTATTGTATCTAATCGGGAATAACTTCAAAATCTTCTCCTATTTTCATCGCAAAATTACGCAACATATACAAAATGGATGAAATTCTTTGTTTAGATAAAAATATTTATCCTCGAAAAATATAAATATAAAAAATATGATAGATCATGAAAAATCATTTCCCAAAATGTTAGTCGATAATTATCAAATTTCCAAAAATCTCATCGTGCGTTAATAATACAAAAATCGTCAACATTATTTTACGGTATTGAATACGTATATAAAATTTGTAATAATAATCAAGCCCAATAATGCAATTATTGTGAGAGTCTTTGAATTCGATTTATTTACTAATATTCTGTAATGATTATTTAATAATAATTTACTTATCTCACGAAACAAAAACATTGCATAAGCCAAAGCGCGTTTTCTTCTCACGCGAAGTGCAACAGAGGCGACGCGCGTGCCGCCATTGCGGGCGCGGCCGCCGCGCGAAGCTTAGAGCTCCCACAGCGGGCCGTTCGAATTCTTTGCAAACTGTCTCGAGCGCATGACTGTTAGAAACGAGCGAAATAAAATAAAAATCTGTGATAATTGCTCATTTCATAAAATTTCCTATTTACAATTTCTGAAAATATCCAAAAATGATAAAAAATGGATAGCGGGAAGGATGTACGGTATTAAGAGAAAAATATCTGTGGAAACTTGGATTTTCTTGAACAGACGCGACCGCCATGACACTCGAAGCCGTAGCGGCCATGTTTGTTCAAAGGCTGGCAGGGGTGATTTTTGCAACATATTTAATTTGCCAATATTTATTATGCGGCTTTGAAGTTCATAATAATTTATTGTTAAATTGTCTTACGGATTCGACTTCGTGCCGCGCGATCACGATCGCGTTCGATTCTCTAAGGATTTCGGATATGCAGGAGAGGAATTCAACGTACGTCCACCCACTGTGAAAGCACTTGCTCAACTGACAAAACGTTCGAATTTTCCACGGTACCTGATCAAATTGGCAACTCAACTAGCGACTATATAATTAAAAATCGTATTCCCGGTTTTTCCTAATATTAGGAGTTAACGAAATAAAATAATTTATGAATTTTCGTAAAGTGCAATTTTATATTCGAGGCCTTAAAATGATTTTTTTTACATATTCGACCAACAACTTGACTCATTCCTCCGGGCGAAAAAAAGGGGCCGCGATATGCCTAACCTTGCAATCTTAAAAAAATGAACAAAAACATCGAATAAAATGAGAGAAATCTGGTCAATTCTGATGATACGAGACTCGAGACTATCAGATTTGCAAAAACTGATATCTTCTGCGTCATTTTTCAGCAAAACTTACATCCGGGACAGTCAATTTGTTACATTATATGCCAAGAAAAATACGAAACCGTTCAAACTGTTACAATGTACTAATTTGCAAATACCTCGTTATTTCTTTAAAAAATATATTGTTTTTGAATTTATTTCAAATGCTTTTGAAAAAACGAACACTCAAACAACGATTTCGTTGTGATTTAAATTCTCAGAGTTGAAAACGGGTCATTTATTCGTATTTTCTTCAAACATTCGTTTCGGTTTCGATCGTGTCGACGATTCGCGATTTAATCAATATATATATTCGGACCTTCGCTTTTACTTTCAAAAACAAATTTTTGTGGATCGATTGGAGCTTTTTCCAACATTGATGACTTGTAACCATTTACAGCTCTAATTAATTGTCTGGTATTCACAGATTCCCAACATTCCAGGCTGAGCTTGGCAGCCCCCAAATCACTGGATTAGGATTCTATCAGGAGCTGTTTGAATTTTGTCCGAACTTGCCATTCACCCTGCAGCCATTGTTTACAGTCATCGTTTCAATGCTCCACAATTCCTGAAGCTATCGGCAGATAAGCGAGAACAAAGATTACCATGATTCGCCACTACTGTTCACCGAAATGTGCCAAGTCCTGGTTACAAATGGCTGATGTCGGTAGGACAAAAATCTCATCAGCGCGGGTCAGCGTTCCATTAGGTTTCCATCCGAAGAGCAGCAATTGTTGAGTAAGAGCTACCGAGTGACAAGTAACCGGTGCAAAATTTAGTAACTGCGAGACGCTACAGTTGCAAGTTTTTGCACGAATCGAGGAAAGAAATATACAAGTGACAAAGTAAAAAATGGTAAGCATTGTCAGGTTCTTTAATTTATTGCACCGTTCAATATTTACAGGTCTCCAAAATGAGTTTATACAAAATTCACTCCCAAAAGACAACGCCGCTGGTAACATAACAAATTTGGGAGCTGATGTTTTCGAAGAACAAGGATCATGGTTGGATCGTTGATGAAACAATGGTCAGCGATAGGAAACCCAGGGAAGAGATCAGTCTTTGGATACGCCAGGTCAGAGGGGTCTGCGTCCTCTCCGGCAGTAGAAACAGCTAGACGTTGTTTCCCAAAAGTTTGTTTTGCAAAATGACTCCAGTGGGATGCAAACTGAGGATTGTTACCTCGATTTTTCCAATTACGTAAATTCATTTGTTCTTTCTTCGCAGGCCGTTATCGAGTTAATCATTTGTCATTAATACGAGTGGAATACTGAACAATGATGAATCATTCGTAAAATAATTTTGCGACGCGAAGTTGTCGCGACTCTAATTAAGCCCGGTACGAAGCTATTATTTTTATTCCCTGTATCCTGATTGATGGTGGATTAATTTTGAAAAACATTATCCACAGAGAAACGGAGGGAACGATTGGACCGCGGTGGTTCGGAGACGCGCGAATAATGACGAATATCGCGTTTATGAATGCGGGGATCGATGATGCGCACGCGAGAATTCCACGCGGGATGACCTCCGGTGGCGCGGATGACGAACGGATCGCCAATATTTGACAATTACGAAATATGAGTTTACATTTAATAATTGCGGTAAACAACGATGGACGCGGCGGTCGCGGTGAGTGGTAAACGGCTTTTGGTCTCCGTCCGTCACCACCCTCCTCGCTTCTCTCCCCCTTCACTCGTTTGGGCTCCTGCGGCAACGGTTTCGCGTTTCCGCCGGGGGTGGTTTGCACCCCCATCAGCGAGAGAGAAAAAGAGAGAGAGAGAAGGACGGTATCATCATCCCCCCTGTCTCCGATAAATGGGCGACGCGAGACTACAGCAATTTTATTTTCCAACTGATTCACTCTGGCGTTCTCGGAGCTCAATGAAAAATCGATACGTTACGTAAATGCGGTAATATCGATTACAATCTATATACCCTGAAACGCAGATTGCCAGGATTAGCGGGGGAAATATTTTCCTATTCTTTCTTCGCACGAAACTCTCGTGATTTTTTATTTTTATTTTTTCGTTTACCTCTTTGTTTGCCGCGAATAAGAGAGAAAAAGGAACGAAACCATTTTCGGTATCGGAAATCGTTCGATTTTTAATTGATATTGTTTTCCATCCTAATCGAAAAGGACCATTTTTTAAATCCAAACAAATGTGGGTTTATTTTATTTTATATCATATCGTGTTACGTAACAATTAACTATTATTATTTATTAATTATCACGTAAAAAATGGAAAACAGCTGTATTTACCGAGCTGCATTTAACTCCTCAAAACTGTTTTTTCTCAAATGAAAGAAATGCGTGTCTCTTGGATTTCGATGCAAAATAGCAGCTTAAACTGGACGAAACCAAGCATACTAGAAATGGTTACCACGCACAAATGATTACAGCCAGATACATGTCCGATGATTTTTCGGTTGTCAAAGAAAAAAAGAAGCAATCGAACATGGTTAATAAAATTGATGAATCGTATTAATGAATAAATGGTTCTATAATATTATTTCTATCAATTACTATACGGTTAATACTCCAGAGTAATAATAAAGTAACTAAATAATATGAATTAACGATATCCGGTTTTTCAGTTTGCAAAATCGAATGCTTTTCCGTGTATGAGAGACTGATTATAAAATAGTCGAAATTGTAAAGAAAAATGATCGATGACGGGGTTAATTCCGTGATAGATATGACGAGAAGAGTACGTGTGCTCGTGTAACGGAAATGAGGGTTTCGAAAGCTAAGCCGGCAACTGGCGAACAGCTGGATTCGTGATTGCTTGTAATTAATATCAATCAATGGATATTTGCATAGGATTACGAGGCCGGTCAGTCAACGAACCGACAAGGCTTCAAACACTATATTCTCCCTCTCGCATACAGCAGTCGAGCTTTTGGCCACTTCTCCATCGCACAAATGTCCATTCGAGTGCCTTTCTCTCTCTCTCTCTCTCTCTCTCTCTCTCCCCCTCTCTCTCCCCTTCCTTTTGGCGAGCACCGACTCTCGCACTTTGAACGAGGGTGCACAAGCTTGCTCCCGAAACTAAACGAACCCGCTCTCTCCTCTCCCTCCCTCTCGAGCGATCGGACTGCATTTTCGACAAAGCCTGCGAGAGAGCCACAATTCGCGAGGCCGGCACTTGACAAAAGAGCGAGGGAGAAAACGGGGGGTGGGGTTTGGGGGTGGGGAGAGAGACAGAGAGATCGAGGGAGAGACTCGAAAACGGATTGAACGAAATTAGCCAGCGTAATCGAGTCCCCCCCGAATCGTTCTCTGCCACTCCGGCTGCGACGTATATATATTAAACACCACGAATTAGACCATTCCGCGCCGGGTCTCTCTGTACCGACCATTTTACGAATTCAATTTGCTCACCACCATTATCTCTCGACTATCCTCGCTTCCCGACGAGCCTCAATTTGTCATGATAAAAAGGAAAGCAAAAAAAAAAAACATACATCGAGGGAAGAACGAGAAAAGAGAGCGGGGATTACGAAGTTTCCCGTATCTCGTGTGTGGAATATCGATCACGACGTTTTAACGATTCGCCCCCGACGCTTGACAAATTCTAGTCACCCCGTACCGTAAACGCTCTTAAATTTATGCTTTTTTTTTTCTTTTCCTTTTGAAGCCTTTTATCGTTCCAAGTGTTTTCCAGGTCGCGGTATAATTTCCCGGGAATTCTGTGTGCGTCGCGATCGAAACGACGATCCCTCGAGACTCGAACGGAAACTGCTACTACGACGAGAGAGACAACTCGTACACGCTATTAATGATGATATGATCGATATTAAGCGAATATTTCCCGTGGGATCCAACGACGATAACGCACTCGCGAACGGATATCCCGGCGTTTATCGCGACGCGAGTCTGACGTTTATTCAAATGTAATATCTTGTCGGGTGGAAGATTACGTTCCGAAGGATATGCGTCCCATCGGCACTCTTTGCGTCGGATCCTTCTCTTCCCGCTTCTCGTCTCGTCGTCCTCCTCCTCTTTTTCCTCTTCGTAGCTGGGGAAATTCGGCTCGGGATAAACTAACGTTCAGACCAAACAATGTACATAAATCAGGCGGCTTTAATGTTTTTAAAACTGATCTACATTTATGAATCTTTTCGATTAACATAAAATATATATATTTTTCATTGAAACTTTATTTTTCTTTTCATAGCCCAGACGCGGGGCAAGATGGAACAGCGTTGCGTTTGGTTCCAAAATTATCTGGATTTTTTGCATGTAAAACCCACTTTAAACCCACTCTTCCCTTCGTTTTGTTTCTTTGTTTTAATTAGTTTTTAAGCGAATAAAGAATCTACGTAGGTAGGTACTTATCGTAAAGGCAAAAAGCTAAAAATGCATGGTTTCGATACAAACGGGCCCTGACATCAATCACAATATTGGCAATGCTACTCGCTAACTTGCATCCCCCTATCCCCATTGGACGGTTAACTACTTAACAATAAACCACACCCTCGAACCCTCGAACATTTCTCCCAAATGCTTTTTGATACGTTAATAAACAGTACTTTCACTACGGTGGCTGATCTGGCTTCCATTAATATTTGTATCTCGCATTAATAGAAGCAATTTTTTCAGGATTGCCAAAAAATTAATGCTCTTGGTGTGTTTGGGTTTGGGAAAACTCCCTTGGCAACTACATAAGATTCCAGCGGAAGGACTGTCCATACGTACCATTAACGAGCTGTACCCTGTTTCATCTTACCCTGCGTAATCGTCTTACCCAAAGATTACTCGCAGTTGACTCACAAGCGTGACGATGGACCGAGCAAGTTGACACGCCTCCACACATTGCGTAAACTTTCATTGGTCTTTGGTGAAAAATTTGCTGCGGTACAACGCGGCGGATTTGATAAATTTGTCATTTGCGACGAGAAGCGGAAGATAGTCCAGTGGGACGCTCGGGTGGTAGGATCTATCGGTAATTAATCAGAAATCGTAGCGGCGTGTGCGGACTCCGGTGGGGATTTCGGGAAGGGATCTCCTGGATACGAGTACGGGTAGTTAACCAGTGACGTCACGAGCGCGGTAACATCTGGCTCGCCACTAGAACCGTAACATCCCGACTGTACGCGAACACACCTGCGTATAAATATAGATTCGTCCGTGTCCAGAAGTGAGAGAGCGGACAGTGTCCGTGGTGAATATCGCCCGGACACCCGTGACCGAAGAGACTCGCCGTCCCTCCAGTAAAGTCCGAACGAGAATTAGCGTTCTCGCTTCGCGACGAGACTCGCACCGGCTGCTCTTAATTAATTCCGTCCTGGCCGTTGTTTTGCTCATGTTATCGCTGTCCTCGTGATCGGCACCGTCGTGCGTTTACCTTCAACTTTCATTTTTGAGAAATTTGGGGAAACTTGAATTTCACGAGCCAAAGAGGTTAGGTTTGAGTCTTCCGCGGAGTTCCTGAAGCTTGTAGAGTGGAAAGTGGGGAATAATGAGGCGAAGCGATGGTTTTTTATTTTGCCACGAAAAGTGCTGCTATCTTTCAGCACTGAGCCAATCAAAAACAAATTCATTGGGCCGAGCCAATCAACATGGATGTATCATGCTATATCGTATTTTTAGATACTTTTCAGAAAGATCAAACGGACCGTGATCCATTTATTTGATCAATTATAGAATTACGATCGTTTGTAATCAAAACAAAAGACTGAAAAAAAGATCTGAGTATCTTCTCGAAATTGCATCATCCGTGGGAATTTTTTCGCTATACTTAGGGCGAATCAGATGCTGTACCACGTGACGTAAAAGTGCGAAAAAGATGGCTGAAGTTGTTTGACTGCGGTATCTTAAAGATGAAACATCGACCAACAAGTATATTTCTAAATTCGATATACCGCTTTCTATTCTTCGATATCGCAACGGACCGCGGTAATACGATGCAGAGACTCGGGGAACGTCATATGTAGCTATCACAGTGATTGCCAAATATTTAAATCTGCAACGGCTGCTCCGCGACAGCGCCTCTCTCGGATAGATAACGAACCGAGCTTTTCCCTCGCCAACGACGCCACTGCCAACACTAAAATACGTTGGAGTTTCCGAACCCGCGTGTAAGATAGTGTCTCGTTCTCTGCTCGAGTTCGGTGTGAAAATTCGCGTGGAATTCGTTCGTGTGAATAGCTGGAGGTAAATTTTCATCCCGGCGGGCTCTAATCCCATCGACACCAGTTGTATGGAAAGCCAAGCGTCGATAGGGGTTCGATTAATTTTTGTTTATTCGCGGCGGTAGTTGAAATTGATTTACAATATCCCAGGATCCCAACGGCCGGTGAAAAGGAAGGGGGGGGGGGGGGGGGGTAGCTCTTGCGCGCTTCGTTAATTTTCATTGCTTTCGGGAGTCTGCGGCGTTTTGTTTCAAACGCTCTTACCGTCGTACACTGCCTTCGATGGAATGCCCAAACCTCCTCCCCCATTCGCCCGTTTTTTCGTTTCCTTTTTACTGTATTGGAATTTTTTGTTCCCCCGTCCCCTCTTCGAGCCGATGCTCGACTCCCATCCCTTCTTACTGTATTCCACTCTCGCGCGTTCACCCTTGCCCGGCATCAGTTGGAATTACGAGTGGCACACGAGGGGTGGTTGGGCGGTCAGCCAGGATTAGAGGCTGATTCGGGCGATCCAATTTAATTGAGCGATTAACGGCTAAAGGCCTTGCCGCCGATTCGGCCCAAACGTCCCCCCTCCTGCCGTCCCTTCTCGCCATCTCTTTCGCCCCCTCCACATTCTCTAGTTCTCGGAGTGGACACGAGTCTTCGGCGCTACTCGCGTTGTTGCATCATCCGCGTGCTGCTCGGGTTCTCGAAATATATAATAACTCAAAGATATTTATAGGCGACGGGATTAAACGCTGCCCCGAATAGCCTATCTAATGTTGCGTGTTTGTTGCGAATTGTCGTTAGTGCTTGCGTCAACCATACGAATTTATGTGCGTTTTAGGTTATGTACGCACGGAAGAGAGACGAGCCGCATCTCGCGAGGGACGGATTTCATACACGGACGTCCTTTCCCGAACGATGCCCACGCTTCCGTTCGAATCCTCGCGTTCCGCAAAGGACTATAAATTTCGAGCCGGATTCTAACGGTGCCAAAGGATTAGCCCCGGATTGATGGGGAACCCGGCGAACGAAGGGTTCGAAAAAAAAAAGGTCAGCCCGTGCGCTCGTTACTGATCTCGTTTTTTATGCGTCTGAACTCGCGCTTACCCCCTCTACTGCGACAGTGGAAACGGCCCGACATGGTCAGACAATCGCTTCTTGCACGGATGCAAATTTATCAATATCCTATCAAATCTATAATTCGACAAACTTTGCGGAAATTAATTAAGTAGGCTCGTAATTTAAAAAAAATAGAAAATATCAATTTATGTTTATTAAAATTTAATTTATATTTTTTAATAACATATACCACTGAAAACGTTGAAATTCGTCACGTAAAATAAATAATTAAATTTGAATAAATTGAATGAGTATTTATTAAAATTGCTATAAATGAAGTTCTCAATAAAAATAATTCATAACAAAAACAGGTTTTTTCTGCTCAGTGGAAATGGTCTGGGATGGTCGGACAATCGCTTGATTACGATTGCGAGAATACTTGCAGCCATACAAATATATAGAGATTGCATAACGTCTATAACTTGTTCAACGTAATAATTAATTAAATAGGTTGCAAATACAAAAAAAAATTACATAAAAATATGAATTTGTTTACTGCGATTTAATTTGTTTTTTTATCAACATGATTAAATTCAAATAAATTAGATAAGAAATAAACTAAGTAAGTATTTATTAAAATAGCGATAAATTAAACAAGTTGCTAATAAAAATAATTGTTATTAAAAAAAATCTTCATTTTTGATCACTAAGGCATATACATTTTTTAGCAGTTTACTGGCTGACGTCACGCCGTTAATTTAAATATTTGCTTAAATGAAAACAAAAATAAATGCAATCCACAATATTATTTCAATTATTAAATAATAGTGTTAAACAATGAACTAAAATAATTACCAAATAAAAGTAAGAATTATAAAATAAAAACAAACTTCCAATAAAAAATAAAAATTCGTAACCCAGCTTGTTTTTCGTTTAATAACGTATGTGCCGTTTTAATTATTTTACGACTGAGAGACTTCGCGCTGTATTCATCCTATCTGCAAAATGGACTGTTGATTGTTAGTCGTAGCGAAGGATCGGTGTGTCAGTTATATCGTTGTATTAGTAACGGACGAACGAGAGCAAAGAATGGAATGTGCGCGCGGCCATTGCGTGCATTTCCGCGAATGCGCTTCGAGGGAATTTAATTGTTTGAAAACTAGCCGCATTCTTTCGAAATATTTTCTATCTTCGTGGAAACAAATTTTGGAATAAGGGGCGAATAAAATATTTCAATAAAAATATTTTTCGAGCTTGATAAATAATATACGAAGAGAGGGAGAGAGAGAGAGAGAGAGAGATATGCATAAAATCAGATTTTAATTTAATTTTAATCCAATAGAAATTGGTGGTTTACTTTTTCAATATCGAATCACCGAATTGATTCGTATTTTCCTTTCCACATCGCAATTGCGAAAAATGAAAATGGGGTTACACCGAAAAGTTCGTAAAATTTCATGCGACTCGATTCTTCCACCGATAAATGAATTAATCCGTTTTCCTTTTATTAGCCCTTTGGAGAAGTGAATCGTCGATCGGTCTGAACGGAGTTAGGCGCGAGGCGGAGATTCGGTCGAGACGACTCGTCATGAATTATTCAACGAGTTTGCGACGCCGAACGGGACCGCGAATCTCGCGATAAATTCTTTAAATTTGACCGTGACTGTCGCGGCCCATCAATTATTACTGACTTATGTATGGAGAATCGGGAGGATCCTCCGCGTAGCCGGGCCGAGTTTGTGCAATCGACAAATCGAATTTACGCCGTGGGAACCTCCGAAAGGTAAACGACGCGGAGACTGGTGAAAACGCCGCTCTATTCATTTCCCTATTAACCACCCATTTCTTCGGGACTTATATTCGAATTATTTACACATTTATAAATGTTTTATCGAATGTAGTAATCTTGGATTTAATCACGGATGGATTCGATCTTAAAATACAGCCGGATAAGAAAGGAGATTATTTTATCGAGGCTTATATAAATCGAACGCTGATTTTCACTATTTCAATTTCCATTACGAGCTTTTAAATCAAACGTATGTTAAGTCTGAAAAGTAAACTAATTTTGGTGAAACTATAGAATCGCGACTCCGGCTCAAAACCGCATCAAACACTTTTCAAAATTTTCGTATCGCTAATAAATAATATCCTATGTAATATTATGCAGGGGAAAGTCGAAATTTTCCAACAAATCCACAAATCATGGAATTTTGAATATTTGTGAATAACACGGGCGACAAAGTAACGTATTTGCGGACAGTTCACATTTATCTTCAAGCTGGGGAATTTGCTTTGGTTTATTTGGGTTTGCTTAGGTTTGTTTGTTTGGGTTAAATGACAAGATAAAAAAAAATTATATATATATATCGTCGGTGCGCCTGCCAAAATCGTTATGTGTATTTCATAGAATTTTGTTTTTTTTTTGTCGCTAGATGGCCTCAAAATCGAATTGCGCATCGAGTACAAAAACAATTATGTGTTATTTCCCTCTAGAAATTGATTTGACAAAACCTCGAGTTTTCATAAGTCCAAAATATTGATAAGTCCATCAATCGTTAAATAAAATAGTTTATTGTTCGCCGTAAAAAACTTGACTAAAAAATACATAACGATTTTGGCAATCGATGATATATACAAAAAATACTATGTCATATATATATATAAAAAATAAATTTACAAAAAAACCATATGCTCTTACGCTTCGACGATTTTAATTTAAACGACATTCGTGGGTGACCGAAAGAGGAGGACTTTGTCCCAACTTTTTAAAATTCAATTCGTCCCTGCCGTTTGTGCTTTCAACGTGCTTTCACGTTCGCGGAAAAAGTCAGTTTGCAACTTCACAAGTTCGCTCGCCGGAGCGCCGCGATTTGTTACCGTCGGAGGACGGAGGTCGAGGGGGATGGGGACGGGGGGAGAGATAAAACGAGAAAACGAAAAAGAAAGGAAATCGAGGAAAAAGAATAAGAGGAAAAAAAGGGCAACTAAAGTATTCCGGGGCGTGCTCGGGGGTGGCGCGAGAAACTCGTGGTGGGTGCGGAGGGTGAACGGGAGTCGCGAGAAAATCCAACCTAGCAAAGCTATTTATATGTAGGTGGTATACGTCTATATTCGGAGTGGTTGGTGCTAATTTGGACCCGAGAATGGAATTACGGATCGCGCCATCTTTTTTTTATCCAACGGATATTTCCTACGCTGAATATGATTATTTAATAATTTCGTCAATAAATAAAAAATGAAAAATTACATCGGATATTATATAATTATTCTGTAATTATTGCTATTTAAATAATCATATTAATATTAGATAAAATATCAATTGTAATAATATGAAATGAATTAAAAATAAACATCTTTTTGATGTGTTTAAATAAATATTAAAATGCATTACAATGCGAAAATTAAAATTCAAAATGGACAACAAAAAATTAATCGGATGAAACGTTTGCCGTCTTTTTTCGATATAAAATTCTTTTTAAATAACTCCATATAAAAATATTATAGATCTTAATGAAAGATCGTTCAACATGAAAAATAGATCAAAATCGATCAATGTCTAACAGAAAATAATAAATCTATAAAAATATACAAAATAGAAAAGTGCACGTATTTCAAGAAGTAAACCGACGTGGAAAATCCTTTTTCTTTGGGGATTCAGTTTTATTCGGAACATGCACTTTTTCATTATTCATCCACAAGGAAAGTCCTTCTTGCGGATTTACTTTATAAAAGGGGTATTCGTTTATTATTTTTCTTCGGGTTATTCATATTCGTTTTCATAAAATGGAAAAAAAAATTCCACTGAGCAGTAATTTTGAACGTTTGCATTTTTTTGTCACTCATTACACTGATTTCATTCGAGCTCCTCAAACACGAAGAAACAACGAATAACACGAGGAAAATAATTCCACAAGGAAAAACCGCTTCACTTCCGAAATTACTTTTCTTAGTTTATTCGTCTTATTTGAATTTGATATTTTTTTCAGGGATTTACGGAAAAACCACGAGAGAAATTTAAAAAAACGGGGTGTTCCAAATTGGCACGAAGGACTCGATGGAGCGCATATATCTGGTGTGCGAAGATGACCAAACCCCCAAGACGACTCCAACCCCCGTGGCGCAGGGGGGCAACCTATCGTCGCGATTTGAAACTTCCATATCGAAAGCTCGGGTTTACGCCCAGAAGAAGCGCGCGCGCGCACGTACACGCCCATCGACCAATCGACGTACGCGCAGAATCGCTTCTCCCGCGCTCCCCCCCCCGTGCTTTCTCTACCCTTGAGCTTTTCCGTGTCCCGAGACACGCGAAATTCACGACAAACACCACGTGCCACGCGACCGGTTCGCACGTGCTGCTTTCGCCCGTCCCAGCCGAGCTTTCGTCCCGCGATCCTTCACCGATTCCCGAAAAAGCTTTAGCTTTCTTTAGGTTCGTTCGAAAAAAGTACCAAACTTTTCAATTTTTCCGACGCTTCGAAAGCTCTCCATGTCCGGACTACCGAATTAATCCGCGCGCTTTCTTTTCAGGCTTTTATTTTCGAAAAATTTCGTCTCGCGTCGTTGAGCCTTTTTTCTCGTACGGGACACTCGTAAATTGGGGGAGGAAAAAGCTTCGAAAATCGGCGAGCCAACGAGGTGAGTACGCTCAATTTTCAACCGTTGCCACGTTTTTGTTTTTTGCCTTTTTGTTTCTTTGCTTTTTTTATTATTTTTGTTTTTTTTTATATAACGTTTCATTGCCTATTTTTCATGTAAGAAGCCTTCGAAGCTTCGTTCGTACAAAATTCTATTCTCGAACTTTTTCAACATTTTCCGTCGTTTTCGTTTTTAAGTTTGCTTACATTTTTAACAAGCTCATAGCTGTGAGAAGATATTTAATTTTCTGACTTGTATGGCTCCATTTCAAGCTTCATCATTTCCTCCAAAGTCAATTTTGTTTTTGTATTTTTTATTAACACTTCGAGATTTTTTCTCTTTGTTTCCAAAATGCATATTTTTGTTTTTCTTTTTTTTTCGTATTATTGTTAAACGATAAAAATAGTATTCAAAATGATCTTTATCAGCTCTGAGCTTTCGATATTTTCGAGCTTCCGCGATGTGCTACTTAATTATTTCATATCGTATTCACCTCGTATTATATTCTCTTCCAATTATAACTTCGTACTCTCGACGTTTTCCTTCGAGGATGAATTTTATTCCGTACGATTTTTCTCATCTTTCGTGTTTCCGAAAATTTTCTCAGTCCAGAAATTAACCAGTTTCCACAATCTCGCCACTCGAGTATTTCATACCTGAATCCCCTTTCCTGTATTCTCAAATTTCCGGTTATTATTACCGTGCTTTTCTCACCGTCTCCGAGAACGATTTTCCAACGTTTCGCCTTTCGAAATTTTGGATTTTCTTCGAACACAACCACTGATGTTTTCGATGATTCGATGATGATAACGATGTTTCGAATCGTTTTGGGAAAGAGTCACGGATTGAAAAATCCGTCGTGCGATTTCACCCTCCTTGACACTTGTCACGGTTGAGCCCGATATTCAACAGTTGGTCCTTCTTTTATCTTGGCGAAAAGCTCTCGCGGCGTTCCGCGGTGGCGAGAGGGGTTAGGGGTTGGTTAAGGGATGGCAAGAGAGTATTACGGTGGTACGACACCCTTTGAGCTCTCCCCTCCCTTTCTCTCTTACCCTCTCTTTCCCTGTCAGACAAGTACGCGAACGAGAAACCCTCGAAACTCAGCCTAGCGATGCATCGCGAACCCTCGAAACGCCAAAGTTTATTAGCTCTTGTGTAAAAAAAAAAATATCGACTCTCCGTTTCTTTTTTTCTTTTTCTCCCTCTGGGAAAACGTAACCGAGGGAACTCGTGCTCTCGACCGTGCTAAAGTGTGTTCCGCCCGTGGCACGAGATACGGATATCACGGGAGCGGAAAAAAACGACCCCTGGTTTACGGAATTTACCGTAACAATGAAAATGCAATTTTCGAAGCTTTTGTCAACGAGAAAGCTTCGAAATTTCGCGCAACGAAAATTCAGAAGAATTTCATTGTCTTTGAATTCGTACTACTCTCTCTCTCTCTCTCTCCCTCTTATTCTGTGGTCTTCCGCTTGATTCGTTTAATTCGCTTGTAAGGTTATGCGAGGACGAGCGGGGAAAAAAATTGTTTTGGGTCGTGGAAAAGTTCGGCTATGTTTTCTCGTCGTTCTACATTTTTCAGGGTCTTTCAAAATGAATTTTTATTTCATTAAACCGTTTATTTGAGATATGTTTTTTTTTTTTCATTTACTGATAACATTTACTATTAATTCTAGGATTTCCCGATATTCCAAGTTTTCGCGTGCTTCGAATAACTCGGAAGCACGTCTAAAAAAGGATAGCGGAAAGAAAGATGCGACGCGGAAGCGAGATGGTAGAAAACAAGAAAAAATGAGTTATCAGGATTTGGTTTCCGGGCGATAGGTGTCCGCGTGAATAAAAACGGGAGTTTTTTTCGACAGCCACCTCGGTGGTTCCTCGTGACTGAGGGAACGCTCGGGACCGGACGTACACCCTTTTACGTAACCTCGATAAACGGTTGCGTAGGTGTGCGAACGGGCGGGCCGGGTACGTGTAACATATTTATGTTGTGAACCGGCCGAGTGCGGGCAATAAATAGCGGTCGCCGGGGGGGCCGGTTGGCTCGTCTGGAGCGAGGAGTTTAGGCGAGGAAGGGGTTTGTCGGTGGCCGGCCAGGCAACGCCGGTAAAACTGGAAGAGAACACCACCGGCTGCTGGGTCAGTTCCACGGTTTGTGTATCCTGGGACTGCAGGAGCGATTACGCCACGGTGCTTTTCCCCCTCGCGTTCGTTTGTACAATTTCCAGCGCTCCCCTCCGGCCCCTCATCCTCCTCGAACTCGTTCTACATCGGTCTACACCCCGCTCGTTCCTCGACACGCGTTTGTGTGCGGCGAACGTGGAACGTGGCTACGTGATGTGTACTTGAATTTTGTACGGGCCACTGGGCGATTGATGGTGTTGAGAATTCGAGTAAATTCATAGACTCTTTTTTCCTCCCTTTTTTTTCTTCTTTTTTTTCATCCCGGACTGACTCTTCGTTTTGTTCTATTTTTTTTTGTTTCGTTTTGGCTCACGCGATGCGAAAGCCGCAGCGGCCAACGCTCGAGAAATGCGATTGCGAGGAATTCTTGCGCAGCGTTCATTACGAAATATTCGCGGGCAGAGCTTTACGAATTTACGCGAAAGTTTATCACATTGCGCGATTTCACCGGAAACTCGATCAAAGGGAATCAACCGAGTTACGTGTGGGCTTTCTGGTGATTCGGTAGTTACGGTTTTTCGTTTCTTTTTTTTTTTTTTTTCGTCGATTCGATTTTACGAAAAAAATTCGATCGTCTCGACGAAGGGGATCGTTCGGATCGTTGGGCTGGAGTTTTCTTTTTTTCTTCTTTTTCTAGTAGTAAAGAAATAATGAAAAACTAAATTTATTGGGGTTTTAAAAATGAATAATGAAAGGTGTGTAATCAAGTCTCGAGCATAATCAAAGATAATTGAATATAATTGAAAAGGACAAGTCTATCGGGGTCGCGAAAAGTACAAAAATAATATCGAATATTGGAGGAAAGAAAGGACGGATGACCAGAGTATTAACGTTGGTGATGGAGTCCGACGTGGAATTCCCTCTTTTCCCGAAGTGGGGTTTATCCAATACATCGGTAGAGATGCACCGAGCGCGGATTTCTGGAGATCAGGTGGAACGAAGGGATAGACGGATCGCGAGAGCTCGATAGAGGGTTCGGTATTCGGAAAATTCTGGGATCTGGGAGAAGGACCCTTTCGCATACCTCGTCACTCCGATACACGGATCAACGGCAATCTGAGCACGATCCAGGCCCGCCTAATGATGCATATCTCCGTCTGTTATGTCTTGAATGTCTCGAACGTGCGATCGGCTTCGATGCAACATCCTGACGGTGAAGGGAGGCCTAGAGAGAGAGAGAGAGAGAGAGAGAGAGAGAGAGAGAGAGAGAAGGCGAATCGCCATAACTGGTGATGCTCGCGTCCCAATCAAGAGGAATAGCGATGGAGGGAGAATAAGAGCGAGATAGGGTTGGATCGTTGCAACGAGGTTGAGAGCTTGCGGCGGGATACCGGAACAAGCCTCTCTAGGTATGATGACCCGCGTGTCTAGTGCATCGCGTATCCATCATCGGACGCGAAGCGAGCGTCCAGTGATGGACGTTCCGTACCTCCGAGAGCCGCGCCGACCGGATGCTAGGGAGAGCCTCCGGTCGCCCTTCGACCCGTTACGTTCCCGTAGCTTGCGTATCAACGCCAGAATTTCTGCAATGCATCCGCGTCGCGTTCTTCCAGTCTTCTCGTATCTACCGATTGACCCGAGCGTCTCTCCTATCGAAAACGACGAGTCTTCGAGATCCACTCTCGGCTTTTCGGTCACGATTTTTCGGTGGTAACGGTACCGATACTCGGACGAGTCCCACTCTTCGGACATTCGTTCGAATATTTCGCTCTATTAGCAATATACGTTGAAAGTAACGAAAATAATAATAAGTAAATAAAAATAATAACACGTCCAAATATTGGGACACGAAAGTGTCCAGGGACAAACAGTAATTGCTGCCCGAAAACTGATACAATTTGTAATTATTCAACGTTGGAATATATATCATTAAAAATATTCAACTGTACGTCGTTTAACGTACGTGTTCTGAAAACTTAAATTTACGAGCTTGATGGTAGTTCCCGTCCTTAAAACTGATCGTTAAATGAATTATAAATTCTTCAACTTCAACAATTCTTAATCGTCCGAGCATTGGTAACGTTACCTCGGCGTCATCACCGTATTCTCTCGAAATAAGTAATTGGAGGGTCGTCAGTAATTTGGTATATCAGGTAGATAGTTGACTCCGATTCCGAAAACGTAATTGGCGAGGAGAATTCAGGAATGGCTTTTAACTGGTTCATAGTTCGTTACTCGCGGAAACGCATGATTGGAAGATGGACAGAGAGAAAGAGAGAGAGAGAGAGAGAGAGAGGGCCGAAGGGAGCTTCGTTCTCTCGAACTCTCGTATAAACGTGTTATGTTATTCGAGTTTACTCTGCCATTCATCGTATACATCGAATCGATCGATTCAAGCATACATATACGTATGAAGGGCGGTAAACACCGGTACCTTCGTCGTTATAGCTATATCCGGTACGGGGCCTCGACATTGTAGCATTAAGCTACCAGCATCGAACAGCCTAAATTATTTCGCGATGTAAACACCTAAGTATACGGAGTGGGCTTGTAAACACGTCCGCAGAGAGAGAGCGCGAGAGCGGAGGGGGGGGGGGGGGGGGTTAGAGGTAGAGCGCGGAAGGTTCGCGCTTGGGAGAGAAGGATATCCATTGCCAGGCGCGGAGCGCGCTAGCAAACGAGAAAGCTCTGTTTTACGTCGCTCGCAAGGGGGTTGTTGTTGTCGGATAGGAGGATGAAAGAGGAGAGTGCGTTTCGCTCACTGTCGACAATTCTCGGGGTTTCGAAACTCCGCTGGGCAATCGTGGGACTTCGTTTTCTCTCCCTCTCTTACTTTTAACGTTGAGTGGGTCCGAGCTGGCTGCCCGCTCCTCGTCCTACTCGAGGGCTTGGTTAGGTAATTAATAGCAAACCCGTATAAATCAGAGACAGACTGGATGTTACGTTGGGATACGAGAGCGTGTGGCAACGAAGCGAGATTATGCCCAGAGGGCTGGTTACCGCATGGCCTTTCTCTCTCTCTCTCTCTCTCTCTCTCTCTCTCTTTCGCTCTCGCCCTACTAAATAAGGTACAGAGCATCGGTACAAACGCGTACACATTTCGACACTCAACAATCAAAAGGGCGGATTTTACGACGCTTAACACGCGAAACAACGTTACGATTCGCTCGTTCAGCTTTTATAGTTTGCCACGTGTATAGATCTACACCCGTGCTACGGACGCGTTTAACCTCGTCGTGCTAATTTTTCAAACGGTCCACCATAATGGTCCCGGCTAATTACTGATTTTTATCTACCACCGTGGTGGACCCTCCCGAACAGGGCCAAACTCACACTCCCGTATCCACCACCCGCGTTATAAATTTGTACTCGCGAGGATTCGCCGTGCTATGCCAAAATCGGCTGCTTCCCTGTATCTTCTGCTCTCTCTCTCTCTCTCTCTCTCTTTCCTTCTCTCTCTCTCTCGATTCTCGCAAAACGGCGCCGAGCGATTGCAATTATTAACCCGCATGCCATTCCCCAACTAACGCTCCCGATTCGACTCCCCGATTTCCAACACCCCCGCGAACAGTCCCTCCCACTCTCGCCCAACATCGAGTACAGTCCTTTTTTTTTTTTACGGACGTGTGGGGGTATATGCAAACGAGCGTGCCATTTTCAGAGCATTTAACGATAAGATAAATGTTCACTGATCGACGATAATACAGAGATCCTTTTTTTTTTATCGATACGAATGGGTATCCGGAAGAAAACGAAACGATGCAGGTTGCGTCGGCTGGATCGAAAAAGTACCGGATTGTGCCGCTAGGAGCGTGCCAGCTGTATCGTTACCGCAAGAACTTTCGTTCGGATTGTGGGAATTTTTTACTGACTGGTTTTTCACGACGAAGTAAATGTGAAGTTTTTTTTTTGTAATGTTTTATAATTTGATAATTCGTTGGATAAATTAATTGGCCGACTGGTACAATTATTAGTAGTAGTATTCCAATATTTTATATTTTAAGTCTGACGGGTCAATTTCGTCGATCTTCAATCATTGTTTTTCGTTGAATAAAAAAATAAAAACGATTCTCGGATATGTTATTCCTTCGATCGATACGTGAAGAATGTATCTGACGGAACCCAAAGGGGCGAAATGTCGTAATATCACACGACGAAACATCATTGTTTGGGTTTGTTTGTGTTTCTTTGTGTACGTTTGTTTGCTTCTTTGTGTCTATTCGTATGTTCGTTTGGGTTTTGTTTCCGGGCTTCCTGGGATGTATCATCGTCGCGATGTTGCGTCGTATGATACTTCGTCCGCGTTAATTCGTCGTGCGATCAAGTGACACGAAACCCTGACAAGGTTGCGTCGAAACAGCAGAACGATCGGTTGATCCATTCCTGAGATACCGTGCTCGCCGACTTTGAAACCCACTTTTTTAAGAAAAGCAGATTTGTAGTCGCGAACCTTTGCATCGTCGCGCTCCGAACGTCCTCGCAAATTTACGTGTATTACTTAGAACGTTCGCTCGAGCAATTTGTAATTTTCACAGAATATCCTAACATATTTTTAATTCCGAAAATGCGGAAAAAAATGATATCCATTTTTGTTTGTTCAATTTCTAACTACGCGCGACTCGTTAAAATTTCAGAGCGCGCACACTTGCCCCGATCGACCGTCTCGGCGTATACGCGTGTGTACCTTTCGGGGTTTGCCTACGGTCTATCGTTACGTATAGATCGCGGGGAAATTCTAACGAGAGAGGCGAGACTGCATAATTTAACAATAACTGGCGCGTTTAACCAGAGCCAGCTTCAAAAGTTCGTAGACTCTCCGGGCCCTGCGAGTCCGAACTTCTTATCGGCTCTCCCTTGTTTCGTTTCTCTTTCTCGCTTGCTCCAGCGACGTCTCGAGCTGCACTTAAGTCTGCGCACATACAAGTGCAAGAATCCGCCAGAGGTCGTTGCGTGGCTTCGTACGTGTGATAATAATATGCAACGAAGGGGTACGCGTTTGGATCTCCGATAGGGGATGTAGAAGCGTTGTTCCGGCTCGATAGATACGGTTCACCGGTAGAGTCCTCTTTCACCCTACCTCCCACTCCCCGAACACTCGTGTACTTAACGTATAACCCATGTAAGCTCGCGCTCCACCAAATTCTCTCATCCTGTTCTTCGTCCTTGCCAAAAAGTCTTCCTCGTGTTTCCCGACTCTTTCCAGGACTCCGGGTTTCCCCTCTCTCACGCTGGGAATGGAAAACCGCCCCCCCCCCCAATTATACAATTGGGGGGCGATCTGATAAAATCTTTACTTATTTTTAATTGATTAATTTATTTATTATTAATATTAAATAATAAATATATAATAAATAATATTTCATAATTATATTTTGTATATTTTTTATTATTATAACTGTAGAATATTTTCGTTTTCACTCTTCAAAATGTGTCGTTTGATCAATTTCTTCTAATATATAATAAATAAGATTCCAATAATTATATTTTTTTATATTTTTTATTATTATAGAAACTATAAAGTATTTTAATTTTCACATTTCAAAATGTACATTTTTAGAAATTCATTGAAACATTCACGAATAATTTATTTATTTCCTTGAATAATATTTAATAATTATTCAATTTTGATTTGCCAATCGAAAATTGAATTATCAAAAAGGGGGCTTTTCGGTCGGTCCTTTTCATCACGAGCCAACTTGCCTCTGTGATTCCCTCCTCTATCGAGGAACCTGCGAAGTTGCTTGTTGAACTTTTCGCGAGATTTGGCCAAATACGTTCGGGTGGTTCGATCCTGCGAGGACTTACCGCGGGATCACGCGGAATAGCGGGAATGGGGGAACCCGAGAGGGATGTCGGGGGAGACGGAAAGAGAGTGAGGAAGGGTGGGAGGGACGTGAGTGCAATGAAATAATACGTTTCGATTTTCACAATCGCGTACTTGACACGAGTGGACGATGAGTTTGTCACCTACTCGTGCGCTAAATCAAATTGACAGACAATTGCACTCTTTGCCGGAACGACGAATCGTACGCTTTCGAAAAAAAAAAATAAAAAAATAACACGTTAGCTTCAAGCGTTTCAACGAGCATCAACGAAACTCCCGTGTAACTGTAGCCACGTCACTCGACGAGGAAAGAGCCCAAAGTTTGATCGATGATGTTTATTGTCCTCCTGAGTATCATCGAAGATCGAAAATTCCTCTGAAGAAACGAAAATATAAACGTACGAATAAATTATTATTATTAAATGAAAATCACAGAGGTACTACAAAAATTGACATTAATAATGACAGTAACGAACGATAACGTACCGACGGGACTAAAGACAACAGAAAGCAGCGCTAACAATTGTAATAACAACATTAATGACAATAAGAAAAAGTTCAGCGGAAACTATGTAAAAAAAACTCGAAATCTTCGGGATCATCGAAAATCGCAAAAATGACGAAACACCTATGGTGTTCCATGCCTCTAGATTTAACCGTTTCGTTCGACTTACGAGATAACAATGCACGATTGTTCGGGGAAATTAAATAAAATGAAATTTACTTAAATGTAATTTAATCAAATAAACAAATTTAATCAATTAATCAATTATAAAATCAACTGGACACGTAAAATGGGTAATACAAGATGTAGTAAAAAGAAATCCATTATTTTCCGAGCTCAACCAATCACAAAACTGTCCATATAGTTTGTTCAGTACGAAAGCTCATTTCTGGAACGACATCTAGCGTAACCCGATCGGACTCGTGCAACGCGAGATACATATAACTAAAGCCATTTATTGGAAAAATCATGGATTTGTTTTTACTACACCTAATAATATCAATACACGTTGGGACGTGATAGAACAAACCCAAACAATCTCAAACGAACCCAAACGAAAAATCAAAAATCGAATATACATACGTGCTAGCGAAATTTGAAAAGTCAGCTTACCTCTTTTGGGCAAACCTGGTGCGCACTCGCGCAATAACTTGACGGAAATCCTCGGAGGCATCTCGGTCTGTCCGAGAATTGCGAGCGAGTCCGACACGGCCAGCCGTCCGTACACGAGGGCTTTTAATACTCTCGTTACACAAACCGGAAAAGTGTTTCGTAATTCCGGGCGGGCGTACGCACCGAGATTTACGCAATTTCGCAATAAATCCGCCAAGAGGGATGAGAGGTCGGGGGAGAAGGCCGGTTGGCAATGAGACGCGCCAAAAAAGCTTTGATGCCGCGCACCACCGAATCTCCGTACAAATGTTTTCGTATGTGCGCGTGCGAATGCGCATCGACGCCCAAAAAAAAAAACAAAAACAGGAAAAAAAACACGGCGTAACTTTCGCATCCCGCGTGACTGCATTTTTTTCCCGCCACGTTCCGGCTTACCTTCGATGATTAAATTTTTCGCGTTCTTTCCTTTATTTCCCGGTATGTTTTCTTCCCGGCGCGATCCCCGAGCTTTCATATCGATGCGCGATTTAATCATCGAGGATGACGTCACGAACAAATTCGATGAATCAATGGAACTATAGAAATCCGAACAATCTTTCGGAATATCTTCGAGACGACCTTTCGAAGATATTCCGAAACATTGAACGATGGAGTCGTTGCAAATCGTTAGAAATTTTTGTTTCGTTTTTTTAGTCGATCGTGTGACACTAAAAAAAAAATGAAAAAAAGGCTTTTCGAAAAAGTTTATGAACTTGTGGAATATCGGAGGCCTCGGGCCCAAAAACATTGCAGCTTGAAACGGTAGAAAATTACGAGTCAAGTTTGAGGCTCGTAAGTTGGAGGGAAGGGAGGGATCGAGAGAGGAAGCTGAAAAGAGAGAGAGAGAGAGATACTCAGAGGTAACAAAATTATAACGTTATTAGATTTACCACAAGCACCTACCCCTGAGGCTTACTCGCGCAACGTTTCCTAACCCTCGTCTGTCTCTCTCTCTCTCTCTCTCTCTCGCCTCCTCTCGTTTACCGCGTTTTACTCGTCCTGGGAGGGAATCACGCGCGTACACGCGACTCGATATATACATATATCACATGCACCGAGTACATAAGTAAGCTTAACCATCGCTTCGACGCTGCGTTATGCACACATTTGCGCGAGGAACGATGCAAATATTTGTACTCGCGCGTGCAAACTTGGATATTAATTTGTGCCACCGGAAATTTGGTTTTTCCAGCGCGTCAATTTTCGCTATTTTATGAGAGACCTTGTAGTATTACATACGGTCCCAAAAAACAACAATTATTCAAGGAATCGATTAATCAATTGAATAATCAATAATTGTTTCAATTGGGTTGAGCTGCGGTAACATTCAAGTGTTACAGATTTGTTCGCGTTCCTTTCTAATTTACATAAATAATTTAACAAACATACAGTGAATACCAGAGCGAAAAAATACGTTATAAATTTCACCAAAGTAATTGAAAAAAATGATATTCAATCTAAATTGAAGTTTTATAATCAATCGAATAATAATACTAATAATAAAACTATAATTTGTTTGAATATTATTGATACAACGGTTACCTTTGATTATTAATATTATTACAACTTGACAATAACAATAAGAATAATAATAATACTAGAATAATTATTCTTCGATGGTATCAATATTTATTAATGACATTGCACGATTTGTACTACATCGAATAAATAATATTTATCGCGCGCAATATTTTATGCACAACGAATTTTTTGCTCGTGCACTTCATTAGGGATGACAAATTTACCCGTATATATGCATATATTCAAACCAAGATGATATTTTCCATCTCTCCCTCCCTCCCTTCCTCCCTCTCTGACCTTATATATTGATATACATATGCATATGCGTATATCTATATAGATCCATATAAATACACAGACACAGCACAGGAAAAATGTTGCACCGGGCGAGAAAACGTCGGGAGAGCTATTGAGTGGCCACCCTTGAGATAAGGGTGGCTCGCCGCTTCCCTCCGTACCTCATACGTTTTCCCTATCTGGACGGTAAACGGGTTGCCCTTCTCTCGCTTCTCGTACTTCTGCTTTACCGGAACACGGATGGTTCACTTTCTATACCTATTCATCCAAGATATGAATACAGGGTGGTCAAAAAGTATGGAAACCCTGAAAAATTTCAGAGAAAACAGAATTGTGAAAACAGAATTCCAGCTTTTAGGCAGTTTTCAAGGAGAAATCGAACAGTGACATTCGTATTGACGTTTAACCTCATACTCGAGGTCATTTGAAGTTCATCTTTGTTTTTTCGAACTAAAAACGAACAAAAGATGTCAAGCTTTCGGTTAGTTTTCAAGGGAAAATCCAATGATGACGTTCATATTGACCTTGAACCTCATGTTCAAGGACGTTTCAAGTTCTACTTGTATTTTTCGAACGGGAAGCCACATTTTTGACATCGGCGATCGATGGAGCGAAAAATTTTACGTTGAAACGCGTACTCGGACCATTGATCGGAATTGATCCTGAACGTTCAACATTTCGATGTTTCCGAGCGTGAAATTTTGCGATCTTTCGATCGCGGATGCCGCAACGACTGGTTTCCACTCGAAAATGGGGTCAAATTGAAGGTCACCGTTGGATTCCTCGTTAAAAACTACCTAAGATCTCGGTTTTATTGTTTTTCGTTTTTTACAACAAATACATCGAAATTTCGAGGGGTTTCGATACTTTTTCAGCACGCTGTAGAACGGGCATAAATGCGGGAAGAGAGCAAACCTCGATTCTCCTATCCTACGTAATACGAGGAGTGAGCGGCGCATTACTGTCGAAACCCCCTCCGCCGTCCCCGTCTCCGCGATAAGGTGAATTTAGAACGGCGAGACAGAATTTTTGTGGCCGAACAATGTGTTCGAGGTAAATGTTGGAAACGCTGTCTTACAGATATACGGGTGTATGCGACCTGGATGAATAAGCTCGCGTGAGAAACGATCTCTTTCGGTCCCTCCGCCACTGACTAATAGACTTACCGATCGCGATACGGTATAAACCCCGTCCTCTTCACGGGCTTCCACATTTTTCCTTGTCGATATATTTGTTCGTGGCGTCCTTATCTCCCTCGTTCGTAACGCGTCCTGTCTCCCGTACTCTTCTTTTCAATTGAACGAGCTAACAATTTTCAAGAACTTTGAATCTTACCGTTTAATCCAAACAAACCCAAACAAACTTCCGTACTCTTTTTTTCAATTGAACGAGCTAACAATTTTCAAGAACTTTGAATCTTACCGTTTAACCCAAACAAACCCAAACAAACTTCCGTACTCTTCTTTTCCATTGAACGAGTAAACAATTTTCAAGAACTTTGAATCTTACGATTTTGCGGCCCACGTTTCTAGAAAGCTAATCATTATTTCACTCGTAACGTCTCAATACGAAGATTGATCGGCTCGTCATTTAAAATCGACGATTCCTTGTGATCAATACGGTCCAGTCTGGATAAATGCTGCGCAAACCCAAACGAATCCGAACAAACGTAAAGTAAAAGTTGACAGTCAATCCCAAACGAACCCGAACTAAAAAACGACGCACGAACCCAAACAAGCCAAAATTCAAAGCTGACGCATAAATCCAAACGAATCAAAATTCAAAGCTGACGCATAAACCCAAACCAATCAAGAATTTTCACCCGTCAGAAATAACATTAAAAAAAAGCTTTGATCCTAGTTAAAACGAACCCAAACAAACCCAAACAAGAATTTTCACCCAT
>JAPYZI010001878.1:0-37595 GCA_030523105.1 Ophioninae sp. A BG-2022a | reverse complement strand
TTTTTCCATACATACCCCTTTGCGTTTTTTTTAGCGATTTTTCAAGCGGACTTTCCGGGAAAACTATGAGAGATATCGATACGAATCCAACGCCATTATTTAAGTCAGGCAAAAACCTTTTCCAAACCCTCCAAATGAAAGTCAATAGCATATAAGAAGCCCACTGTACGGCCTTTTGAAATATCGCGATTTTTAAGATTTCGGGAAAACGGGCCTGGGAGGTCGAAAAAATTTTTTTTCCGTTTTTGAACTTTTAAAATGGTCTGTTTCATCGGAAATTTTCCGCTGATTACGAATATGTCCGAGTTTTTGCCGAAAGTGCAAAATTAGACTAGGAAAATGCGAAAAAACCATTCGGAATTAGTTTTTCGACATTTTTCCCTAGAAATTTTGGGTTTTGGAGGAAATTAATAGTGGATTCGTGTTCAGGGGATCAAATTACATCGAAATGGACCTATAAAAAAAATATTAAAAATCCAAAAATTTTTTCGATTTTTAGAGACAATACGTTTTTTCACTTAATCGTCCGTAACTTTTTTTCCTTTAGGATTCGGCACTCCACCCTGAGCTCAATCTCTTCGTTATGATTGTCTCTTCAAAATGCTTTTTTAATAATTAAAATCCGATGATTTTTCGATTTTTGGCAGAATTTCAAAGTCGGACCATAGATTTTTCCAAATTTTTCCATACATACCCCTTTGCCTCTTTTTTTCTGATTTTTCAAGTGGACAGTCCAGGAAAACTAAACGAGATATCGATACGAATCCAACGCCATTATTTAAGTCAGGAAAAAACCTTTTCCAAACTCCCCAATTGAATCCCCATAGCACATAAAAAGTTTGCTCTACGACCTTTTGAAATCTCGTGATTTTTGGTATTCTATAAAAGGGGCCCGGAAGGACGAAAAAAATGTTTTTCCGTTTTTCAACTCTCAAAAGGTTCTATTTAATCGGAAATTTTCCGCTGATTACGAATACGCCCGATTTCTTGCAAAAAATATAAAATTAAACTGGGAAAATGTACAAAAACCTTGGAGAATATTGTTTCGACATTTTTCCCTATTGGGAAACCCAAACAAACCCAAACAAAACGTACCAGCGTTTGATAAAAACATCCCTCAAACGTTTCCACCCCTGACTTACCGGACCCAAACAAACTCATGTTGTCAATAACTCCAATGACCATGAAGATACACTTTGACCCATCATACATATTTGCATACCTATGGAACATTGCTAGCCCTTCGGTTGATGTACAAAGGAAAATACAAGTTGCAGAGAAGCTCCTTTACTTCCCTTAACCTCTCTTTCTATCCTCCCCCCCCCCCCCAGCCTTCCCTTCCCCCTCTTTCTCTCTCTTTTGCCCGATGAAATTCGCTTCGATGCTCGTCGCCTCGTAAACAAACCGCGCGCACACGACGCGATGATCGCGTACGCTCGAAGGGTGCAAAGAATTTACCAAGTTGACGGGAATAAAAAGTACAGCGATAAAGGGAAAGGGAGAGATAGAGAGACGTGAGCGCAGACGAACTTTACTGACTGGAAGCGATGAGCTTCTCTCGTTTGTTCGTCGGAGATACTCCACGGATGTTTTTTTATTTATAGATCTTTTTTTATCCGTTCACTCTTGTGACCTGGTTGTTGTTTTTTTTTTTTTTTTTTTTGTTGTAAATTCTAAAATGTCGTTTCAAACCGAGAGTAGCTTACTAATTTTATTTGCTATCCGAAAAAAATGTTTTTTTATCATTAAATACCGGAAAATATAATCGAAATATTAATTTTATTGGCCACCTTAACGAAAGTTCAAAAGTTTGATTTTGAAGATTCAAAAGTTCGCTTTTGAGAATTCAAAAGTTCGCTTTTGAAAACTCAAAAGTTCGTTTTTGAAAATTCGAAAGTTCGCTTTTGAGAATTCAAAAGTTTGCCTTTGAAAATTCAAAACTTCGTTTTTGAAAATTCGAAAGTTCGCTTTTGAGAATTCAAAAGTTTGCCTTTGAAAATTCAAAAGGTCGCCTATGAAAATTTAAAAGTTCGCTTTTGAAAATTCAAAAGTTCGCTTTTGAGAATTCAAAAGTTCGCTTTTGAAAATTCAAAAGTTCGCTTTTGAAAATTCAAAAGTTCGCTTTTGAAAATTCAAAAGTTCGCCTATGAATATTCAAAAGTTCGCTTTTAAAAATTCAAAAGTTCGCTTTTGAAAATTCAAAATTTCGCTTTCGATAATTCAAAATTTCGCTTTTGAAAATTCAAAATCTCGCTTTTGAAAATTCAAAAGTTCGCTTTTGAAATTTAATTCCTATTCGTAATTTATTTGAAACAGGATAAATCCTTTTTTTTTTGGCGTTATTTAGTCCGGCAACGAAAACGTAATTTAATAAAATGAAGACGACTTTATTGAAAAATGATGATGAAAAAGAAACTCGAGATTACTCCGGTGAAGCGAGTGTAACGTAATAACGAAGCTCTCGATTTTACGAAAGGGGGGACGAATGTATATAATCTTCAGAGCTTTGCGCAGCTACCTAGAGAGAATTCCGTTCGTCGCACGTACCACCAAGATTAACAATCTGCACGGAGGAAGAAATTGTGCCAATTTCGTGAAGAAAACTCGGGAACATAGCTTCTAAGGGAAAGGAAGATAAAATTCATAAAAATTATATGACTGTCATCGTCCACAGGTGAGCATGATCGGGGGTGTTCCAAAATTGGCTAGAGCTTCGCATCGAATGAAATTGCTAAATCTCTGACCGTTTTTTTTTATACACATTTTTTTTCCTTCTAGCAGATCAATTTCACCAAACGCTGAATGAATATCGTAAAATTCATAGAGAACGTGGTATAAAATTTTTCGACAAAAAAACGTAATGAAGATGAAGAATAAAATCCAAGGTGATGAATATGAATTCAGCCCTTATAGAAAGGGCTGTTTTGAGATTGAGTAAATATGACTCATCAATGTCAATCTCATATCACTGAAGCCTGAAATTTTCATAGTTTCATTTGTAACGTCAGTAAAAAAAAAAGATAATTCAAAATTAACGAAAATTTATCTGATTTTATAATTTACTAATTTTTGGAAATTTCTCAACCTGAAATTTGGATATTAAGTTTTTTTTTTTCGTTACGTAAACGCTCATTAACAGCAAGTTTGATGTTTTTATTTTAAACAATAAAAATAAACGATTGGGATTTAAATATCTAAAATTTTAAAAAATGATAACTCAATTTAAAAAATTAAAAAATTATAACGCAAAATTAACGAAAATTTATCTGATTTTTTAATTTACTAATTTTTGGAAATTTCTGAACCTGAAATTTGGATATTAAGTTTTTTTTTTTCGTTACGTAAACGCTCATTAACAGCAAGTTTGATGTTTTTATTTTAAACAATAAAAACCAACGATTAATATTTAACTATCTAAAACCTTCGATTTTTTCCCTTTTCGGGAAATCGATTCTTAAGGGTTAAAAATAGAGAGTGCAATAGCGTTTCCGTTATTTTTTATCAAACAATATTAAAATGCAATAACATATTTCCAACTTTGATTAAATTTCTTAAAGTATTTCCACAAAGGACTTAAAGTATTTCACCAAAAAGTCTTTACGTAACATTTATACAACAATATTTATTTAATATTAATATTTATGTTCATTTTGCGTCAACCTGACATTAGTTTAACATAAATACAACAAATTAGTTTTCCCTCATAATTGTCAATAAGTAAATACTTCCTTAATCGATACAAAACACCTGAGGTGTAAAAAATCATTCGGCGGTTTGTTTGGGTTCGTAATTCACATAGGTAAACCCTTTTTTTATTATCTCTGATCCCTCTCGTAAATTAGCAAAACTTTAATTACGAATGAACGAAGTTGGATAAACGAAGGAAGAAAAGAAAATCAATCAGGTGGTACTGATGCTGCTTTTAATTCGAACCTTCATTCCATTTCCTCTCCTCCACCATCAATGTCGTTGAATCCAGTAAAATTATTTCCAGAATTTATACGATCGAGATTTGCGACCGCGAGAATTGTAATATTTGATTACGAAGAAGCAGATAAAAGCAAAGAATGAAGATTCTTCGAGTATCCAATTCTCTGGGTCGCGACCTGAGACTTTCTCGTACATTTGTAAATAAGGTAAAAAGACAAGTACAAAGGGCGGGGGGGGGGGGAAGTCGAGGTAAAACTTTGTTTAGGTTTGTTTGGGTTTGTTTGCAACGTAATTTGTCAGTTTGGAAAAATGAATTAGGAAAAAATGTTTGGACGTTAGCTACTCTTGACATTGATTCGATTGTGGAGCAAAAAATATCCCTCGGTCTTTTTTAGACGGAAAGCTTTCATGAAGTCCGAGTGATAAGGGCGAGAAAGAGCGATGTACATCGGGTTAGGAAAATTGAGTTTGGTTTGCTCTTTACGAGTGTTCACCAGCCTCGGGCTTGCCTTCGTGCTTTTCTCTCTCTCTCTCTCTCTCTCGTTCGAACGTTCACCTTCCTCTCTTATTCACTGAGAACCCAACCTGGCCACAACTACTCCTGAATAATCAGTGTGGTCACTAAGGAAATCTATGGGCTGATTGAACGTTCGATTATTTCATTTCCACTTTACACCGCGTGCTGGTGCAATCGTATTATCAAATAAAATGCTACCGTATCGATTCATCTGAAAAACTTGGAGGCGAAACAAAAAAACAATAACCCCTTAATATATATTCTTTTTATTTTTTTTTTTTTTTTTCACCAACTATTATTTCAAGGCACCAAAATTATTTTCAAGGCACGGATTGTTTATAAATATTTTTTTTTACTCTAAGAAAATTAGCGAAGATCAATTTTACAATTCTGGAATACCAAAAATAATTTGTACGATAAAGTTATCAAACATTTTAAAAAATGTGTACTTACGGTATATGTTATTTGAATACACGATAAAAAAAAGTTCAACGAATTTGACAACTTTTCTAACAATTAACGATCAATCATTTTCAAGGTTGTAAAAATTTTAATGAAACACACATAAACAAGAATATAGCGTAGAAATTGTTTGGGTTTGTTCGGGTTTATTTGGGTTTGTTTGGGTTTATTTGGGTTTGTTTGGGTTTGTTCGGGTTTGTTTGGGTTTATTTGGGTTTGAGTGGGTTTGTTTGGTCGTTTGCGCATGTACGTACGAGGATACACACATAAACAAGAATATAGCATAGAAATTGTTGTCGTTGCCGTCGACCTGATTTTCTTCCGCGGAAGCACCATTAAACGGGCGTTCTGCAGATTGCTCGCGTAATTAATTCGTCGACGCAACGACGGGCGTCCTTCGAATGGATTCGGAGTAGAGAGCCAGGCATTTGTTGGGATTCTCTCTACATTTCATTCATCATCTTCAGCTTTACTCGCTTCGGGATACCATCGCTGTAACCCCCTTAACCCCTTCGCAACCCTTCCCGCGGGATATCTCGTTTTCCGTACGCGTTATTTCACTCGTAATCAACAACCATTCCTATTATTCCTCCCGACAACAATAAACACACAAAATTCAAGTATCGATAAAAATTACGTCATTTTTCGTAACTTTCGAAAAATGATAGTAGAGCTATATAAAAAAAAGTAAATTCAAGCTTGAAGTATTTACTTTTCGAGATAACGAATTAGTTCATTAAAAATATAACGTTTTTGGTGAAAAACGTTAATGAAATTAATAAAACGGATAACAAAAAAAAAGAAATTTATAATTTTTGTTTTTTTTTGAGAGGTCTACGAGCTTGAACAAATTTTTTTTTGTTTTATCAACGTCACCCTCGAAGCTCGTTTGGATTGATTATTTCACTTAAAAGTACTTTTCAACGATTCATTACTCAGAACTAGGATACTTATTGATTTATATAAAAACGTAATAAAATACATGTATAAATATTAATGAATTGATTCATTAATTTATTAACATTCACGTATAATAATAACCAAATTATATAAACAAATATAAACGATTAAATATAACAAAAATTAATATTAATATCAAATGTATATTTGACTCATATTCAAAGTATTATTGTATAAATATTAATAAATAAAAGTACATATTTCTTCGTACCAAAATATAAATACAATTTATATCAAAATACGATGAAATACGATCAAACGCGATACAACAAATGTTGTTGAACTAATATTGAGTATCGATTCGTATCGATGTTAATAAATATATAACACGTTTGTTCGAGCTTTGAATTTGTATCGGTTCGTAAACCCATACACACGCGTTATCATTCCTCTATTTCTGTACAGTGATTCCTATCTCATCCCTCTTACACGCGTATCAGGTTTGAGAACAGGGGTGCGGAGGAGCAGCCAGCACATCGGCGAATTTCGTTCGGGGAGTTTAACCAGGACTTGACTATCGACCTGGCGTCCAGCCGTGGCGTCTGCGTCGACGTCTACGCTCCGCGCAGACGCTATCTCTTTCTCTTTCTTTCTTCCACCCTCGTTTTATCGCTATCCCCCCTTCTCTTTTGCTCTTTTACCCCTTGTATTCCCGACACCCCAGCGAGGACGAGGGCTCTCCGATCGATTCCAGATTTTCAGCGTAAACGAACCCGATAGGGAGTTTAAAAAAAGCTAGTGCTAGCCAGGGCGAGAGAGGATGGGAAAAAAGATATTTCGTGCCTTTTTTTTGAACGAGGTCGTACGAGGAAAAAAAAAAGCCAAAAAAACAAAAAAAAAAGAAAGTTCTTTTCGTACTTTTGGGGATCGTGTGTATGCTCGTGTGCCTCTATAGGCGTGTCATTAAAAACGACAAATACGATACTGCTGATGTTTCGTTAACCCAAACGAAGAGCAAAAAAAAAAACAAAAATTATGCAAAACTAACCCTAGGGAATAACCGAGGAAATCCAAACCCCCGATAACTCAGGGGAAAAAAGATACCCCTGAACACCTGGTGTACAGACACTTCGATCAAAAGCCTGGGCACTTGAGGATTGAAAATGTCGAAAGGGCTCAATCTCGAATGGGTTTTTCACAGCTACACCGTGCCCTTGGAAAAATACGATACGAAATGTTCGATCGGATGTATAGAAGGAATAGAAAATGGCACTAACTTAGGCACTGGACCAAAATATAAATCAGAATTACGAATAATAAAATAAGCCAAGAAAATAGTTACGACCAAAATCGATGAACCTCTTCAACTCCTGTTTCGTTAATTTATAATGTTGATCCAAGTCCATCCAAAATGTGTTATAAAAAAACACACACACATACACATTAAGGGATAAGATATCGTTCAAATAACATCAGTTTGATGAACATTGATTTACTTGGAACATTTGATTTTACTGGAGTTATTTTATAAATTGTCTGACGTCGAAGCCAGAATTGTTTGTAAAAGTGATTATCTATTTTTTTTTGTTTTTTTTTTAAAATCGAACTAAGGATCGAGTGATAAAATTCATTTAAGTTTGTTTGGGTTCCGACCAGGCTTTATTATTTATCTCCGAATTGAGAAGTTGGTCATAAAATTTGTTTGGGTTTGTTTGGGTTTGTTTCGATTTATTTGGATTTGTTTGGGTTTATTTGGGTTTTTTTTTTATCTGTTTGGGTTTATTTGGGCTTGTTTGGGTTTGTCTGGGTTACGAGCAGGTTTTATTTAATACGCTAACCCAAACCAAGCTCCTAGTGATAATATTCGTTTGGGCTTGTTTGGCTTTGTTTAAGTTTGTGTGGGTTTGTTTGGGTTTGTCTGGATTACGAGCAGGTTTTATTTAATACGCTAACCCAAACCAAGCTCCTAGTGATAATATTCGTTTGGGCTTGTTTGGGTTTGTTTGGATTTGTTTGGGTTTCGAGCAGGTTTTCTTTAATACGCTAACCCAAACCAAGCTCCTAGTGATAATATTCGTTTGGGTTTCTTTGGGTTTCGAGAAGGTTTTATTTAATACGCTAAACCAAACCAAGCTCCTAGTGATAATATTCGTTTGGGCTTGTTTGGGTTCAAGCTTGCTTAATCCAGGATTATTGGTATCTTAGGGTAACATTAGATTTGCGAAGACCGAGTAAAAATCGTTACTAAAGGATTCACTTGAATATAACAAAACGTAAAAATCTACAAATTTATAGTAAATAAATAATAATAAATAATAACGCAAACGTCAATCTTTTATGGCTGTTCTTTACGCCTGAATCTTCGTCACCATATATCAGTCATCCTTATCACTCGCCACCCCCCACTCATCGGTATCGCAATCATTTTTTCCTTTGTTTCATACTTCCTCGCGCTTTTGTTTTGTTTGTTTTTTTTGTTTTTTTTTTTTTTTTTCTTTTTTATTATCGATTGGCGGAGCGAATACGTCGAGGGTGTCGAAGCGAGCAAGGTAAACCCGGATGAATCCGACTGTGATTTTACATAAAAACTCAGGAGCCTGGAGAGCTTCGATCGTATCGTCATCGAATTCAGACTACGACCCGAATTAACATCGATTAGATACTCTACTTTAAAAATTTCAACGTTTGACCTCAGGAGTGACCTCTGGAGTCGTAAAATCGATATTACAGAACTAACGTAAGCGTTTATCGTTTGCAAAAAAAAATCGTTTGCAAAAAAAAATGAAACGAATGAAACGAGCAGTCCAAAAATCGTTTCTGTCTGTGTGACGATTTCGGGGGTGCGAAGGATACCAGAGAATTGTCGAGAAATCACGGCACATCGATTTCATCGTTGATATTCGATGAGAATGGAAAGCTGCGTATCAGAGAACGTTTAAATCGGACACGAGGGTGGTGGTGCGAGAGTTATGGACAACCCGGTGGGCATCGGTTATTGAATTCCTGCGGATGTTGCTGATGGAGGTTCGAAGTGAAGCGCAACGTTTCCGGGAAGGGGAAAGGGGGAATTGAAAATCTGCATCCACGTTTGTACGCGTGATAAGACGAATGCCGGAATATTTGGTTCGTGGTTTTACCTTCGTCACTTATTCCCGTACCATCGCCTACCTTCCGCGAAAAGAAATTGATGAAAATTGCTGGAATTAATCCGACCTGAATTCCCATCCACGAGGAAAACCCGAGAGAACCCTCGTCGATAACAATTTCAAAAGCTATTTCCGGTTCGTTAAAATTCTCGGTACCAATAATACGGAAATAACAAACCTTCCGGTTCAATATCGTTCGAACGAATCGTGATCAAAGAGAACCCTTAACGCTCTTCGAATAATAAATTATTTAAACTTACACCACGTATATGAGTCAGCGCGTTATTTATTTTCTCCATCGATCTATCAATGGAAATAAATGGTTGCGTCATTCTTGAAATACTTCCTCGATCAAACGTCAATTTATCAAGTTCGTAAAACTTGCTCGGAAACTCGCGTTTCTGTTAATATCTGTATTTTTATTTTCGCGAGGTTTCGATTACCTTCAAATATTGTATTTTTATATCCCTTGTGGATATATATATATATATGTGTGTGTGTGTGTGTGTGTGTGTTTTTTTGAGGTTGCAAAAAATTACGGAGCTTCGTTAACGTCTGATAAAATATCTTGTCGCTTGTGTGGGATATTTTAATATATGTAATATATTTTTTTATATGTAACAGTATTAACAGCCATGCCATACGATCGTTTTGTTTATTTCTTACTTTTTTATACAGTTAATTACGAATATCATCTTTGAGTTTCAAATAACGAGGATGTAGAAAAAAAATGCAACGAAATGTATATTTATATTTATCAAAATTGTAACTTCGGACTTATAGGATTTTACTTTTAATTTATTGAGAATTTTTTATTGATCGAGAATTTTTTTTTTCAATAATTTTTCGCATTTTTTTTAAAACTCGTTTTTGTATGAATACGTTTCCGTGCGTCTCGCCACGGTTTGCTATATCTAGAATGCATTTTTGCTATCATTTTTGATTTTTAAATAACGAAAAAATCAAAATTGTAACATTTTACTTATGGAATAATTTTTCGCATTTTTTTTCAAACTCGTTTTTGTATGAATACGTTTCTAGAATGCATCTTCAATTTTCAAATAACAAGAAAACCCAAAAAAAAAACATAACGAAACGTATAAATTATATTGATCAAAATTGTAACAGCTGACTTATCGGATTAATTATTCGATCATTTTTTTGTATTGAAAGTTGTTATCGTACAAACACATTTCCGTGCATCCAGCTAAAATACGCAATGCATAAAATGGGTCAAAATTTGTTTATCAAACTTTAAGTTGGAAAATGCTTAATGGTAGATCGTATGTGTTGAAGAATACGAAGTTTCCACCCAAAAGAATATCGACGTCCAATCCTACGTATATAAACGACGTGGAAAGTAGTGTTTCCAGTTTCTCATGCAAAACACAGACTCACACAAGTTCAATATTATACTGCACTTTGATTGAGGAATAAAAGTTTGGCGGTGTCGTAAAAAAAAAAGTAGCAACGATCTCCTGCCAATAGTTCGATACCAAAGTCCTTTTGGAGAAGAGAGTGGGAAAGAGGAATAAGAAGGAATGATTTTTCGAGACGAGAACAAACGACGGTCACCAAGACTTCCGGTTCTATATTTATAGATGTATACAAACGTCTGCAACGTATACTGGAAACGTATCGATCATTGATGAACAAAGGGACGTAACATTGGTCGTTTTCTTCATCTAATGGGTTTCTACCGGGTCTATTTCAGCGTCAGCTGATACTGATCGTGAGTTTTACATAGTTTTGGATCTTCGTACTTTGAGGACATATTGAAAAGGACATCGCCAAAACTTGGTCACGAGCAAATCACTTTCCCAGTTGCCATTCTTTCTCACTCGAGAAAAACGATTTTCATCCATTCGAAACAACTTTCCGCATACCCAACGCACCTACAGTCAACCTTTATTTTTTGGACATTTTTTTCCCAAATTCTCGTTAACTCCAGTTTTCGAAAACTCGATTTAGAAGAATTTCAATCGTGGAAGAAGAAGGATAGTATTAAGGGGACACGATCGAGGAAATATTTCGAAATTTCTTTTCACTCGCCTCAATGTTTTAATTAATTTTGAATGTTAATTACTTTATTTTGGTATTTGGAAAATTGTGAACATTTTGGATGTTTTATAAAGAAATTTTTTGGGTTTGGAATTATTATAAATTGTTATTACGGAAATTATATATTATTACACGAAGTATTATTACAAGTAATAATTATTATTCATCATTTTTCAAATTATTTTTTATTATTATTATTATTATTTGTTCGCGTTAAAATATTTACTTGTTTGGATTAAAATGAAAAAATTCACAATTTTTCCACTATCTGTTCCCTCGTGCCCCCTTAAGAAACAAAGACAGAAGTTTTTAAAAAACTTCTGTCATTTTTCCGATGCCATTATCAGTGATTTTTATAAAATTGAAAAATCCATGCTCGATTAATTCTTCAACTGCGATTGAAGGAATCCAAAAATTGTAATCTAATACCGATCCTGACGATCTGAAATACCCGAAAACTTCAAAATGGTTCTTTTTTTTTCGGTTTTTCAACTGTCGTCCAATTATTCGTACAGAAATCTATACGCTAAAAATTTTGTGCATGTTACTCGGTTTATATGTCGGCCTAGAGAAAATAGACAAGTCGGGACATTGGCCTGCTGAAGTAGAATTGAGGTAAAAAGCGTTGGTAATGCAGAGGACAAAAAGAAGAAAAAACTCACACCCCGATATACTCACTTGGACGTGTAATACTATATATACCAGGATGGAAAGAATCTCTATTTAAATGCACAGGGTGTCCCCAATTCAAATATCACAGTTTCAACAGCTTTTTCCGAAAATCATCAAATTTTCGTTAAAAACTCAAATTCAATAAAAAAATATACGTCTTTGTTCAACGACGTGGTAAAATATAAAAAATATAGAGTTTCGTACCAACACGAGTTTTTCTAAGTTTCCCAGTGCCCTTGTGAAATTTGATAATTAATATTGAAAGTTTTTTTCTTTTTTTTTTTTTTTGCTTAAATACATTATTGCTTTCAGTGATTTTATCCGAAACAAAAATATCGAAAAGATTCTCATAACGTAATTTGTGAAACCCTTCCAATCTTAGGATTTTTCCAAAAAATCGTTATTCCCCAAAATTCCGTCTAATTAAAATACTCATTCATTTTTCAACCCAAAAATCCTTTCCATTTTAACAAAAAAAAAAAAAACAGTATTGATGAAAAAAAAAACTAAAGTCATTTTCAAACGTTCTCAAAATATTCTTCGACATTTAGGACTGAAAATAATTTTTCTTTTTTTTCACAATACCACGTTTGATCAAAATTCACTTATCGTAAACCCAAATTTTCGATCTTTCAGGTAAAAAAAAAAATGGTACGTTCCAAAATAGTGAAACGATAAAAAAAACATTCCGTCAAAATTTATTTCGACTCCAAAAAGTATATAATTTAAATAACCGCGCTTATAATTTAAGAATCGTCGATAATTTTTCTAAATATTAAAATAAAATTTACGCGAAATATTCTTAAAACTTTTGGACGACTTTTAGACTTTTAAACGAAAAAAAAAAAAAAAATTCAAAAGAAACAAATTAAATCAAACGTGCCCTGTCAAAAAGTACGAAAAAAAGGAATAAAAAAAAAAACGAAAAAAATGAGCTTCCGATTGCACGTGGCATGGACAAAAAAGTTTTCAATAGTTCCGAAGACTTGTTTTCATATTTCAATACTGCGGTATCCGTTAAAAATTTGGTATTCCAATCGGGACACCCCTTATCTATAGTGTAGATGTATGTGGGTGTCACGTAGCTGAAAAGACCGATTTCTCGTTCAGGATTTACGGACGTCCGTCCGAGTTTTCTTTTTCCCCTTTCTCACAATTCGAGAAGACTCAGGATTCGAACTGTTAAATCACCCGAATTTCATTTCTGTCTTGGCTAGCCGGGAACATTATCGTTCGTCGATAGGTCACGAAAGAACTCGGAGAGTCGATTTCTCCACCCCCCCCCCCCCCCCTCCCAGTTTTAACGCTCCTATTTCTGTCTCTCTCTTTTGCTCCTTTTATTTCCACTGATGCCCATTGTGTTTCTCGTTCACAAATCACACGAGGCCGCGAGTCACCGGTACCGGAAATCCCACAAAATTGCAAAGATTTCGAGAAGCCACCCATCGAATCTTACGAATTGAAAATTAAGCAGCGATGTAATAATTTCGTTGTACCTCCGATATAAAACGTATGTTGACATTTTTCCGTCATATTTTCGATGAAAAACTTTTCAACCCCTTAAGGAATATTTTTTTTAGGGAAAAAGATGAAACTTTATGGATGAACTTCCAAAAAAACGCTAAATAGTGATATCTGTGTCTGTATTAAAAAAAAACTAGATTTTCACTGTTGTGACTTCGTCCCCTCGGATCTTGTAATTTTTGTTAAAATATTTTTCAATAAAAATTGCCTAGAGAAATAATTTTCTCTAGGCTGAAATACATCGTTCCGAATTTAGAGGTAATAGGCTGAAGACGAATTTTCATTTTAATGGGTTTAAGGTGAAAAAGGATTCATTTACCAAAAACGGTGAAACGAGGAATTCTGTATTTTTGATGGAAAAAGCTAAATATAATTTTATTTTTGATTGAATATTAAGAAATGACGGTTTTTTTTACATTCTTATATACGTGTTCTATTCTACTCTCTTGAAGAAAGAAATTCGTGAAAATCTCTCTTAATCACTGTTTACTTCACAAAGATACCAAAGTGGTATAAAAATGTAATCAGCTTCAACGGTATTGTCTTCTTAACATTTTTAGTCACTATCTTCAGATACCATCTTCACACTCGCTATCGTTTTCATGATTATCATTAATGAAATCTAGCAACTGTCGTGTTTCGTGTATAAACGTCAGAAGTTGAAGAACGTAGACAATAAGACTATCGCGTATTCTGGAAGTACGGATATAGCGCGGAGCACAATTATCGAAATGATAAGAGCCAGTGACCCGAAAAGCACCTCGGAATGAAGAAACATGCAATTCTAAAAACGGTCGAATCAAGTCTGTCGCACAAGAAAATTCTTTGACACGCCACCGAGTATTACCACGGAACGAAGTAAATAATTTTCGTAAGGCGGAGTTAGAAACGCGAGAGGGTAAGAAATATCGAGTTTGTTTGGGTTTATTTAGGTTTGTTTGGGTTTGTTTGGGTTTGTTTGGGATTATTTGGGTTTATTTGGGATTATTTGGGTTTGTTTGGGATTATTTGGGTTTGTTTGGGATTATTTGGGTTTGTTTGGGTTTATTTGGGGATATTTGGGTTTGTTTGGGTTTGTTTGGGTTTGTTTGGGTTTGTTTGGGTTTGTTTGGGATGATTTGGGTTTATTTGGGTTTGTTTGGGATTATTTGGGTTTGTTTGGGTTTATTTGGGTTTGTTTGGGATTATTTGGGTTTGTTTGGGTTTATTTGGGTTTGTTTGGGATTATTTGGGTTTGTTTGGGTTTGTTTGGGTTTGTTTGGGATTATTTGGGTTTGTTTGCGTTTATTTGGGTTTCTTTGGGTTTGTTTGGGTTTATTTGGGATTATTTGGGTTTGTTTGGGTCTATTTGGGTTTGTTTGGGTTTATGACTTACCCAGTTTGCTTACCCAGCTAAATATGAGGTTAAAGGTTTACTTTGTTTGGGTTTGTTTGGGTTTATGACTTAGTCAGTGACTTACCCAGTTAAATATAAGGTTAAAGGTTTAGTTTGGGTTTGTTTGGGTTTATGACTTACCCAGTGGTACAGTTTGAGTGGTACAGTTTGGGTTTGTTTGGGTTTATGACTTACCCAGTTAAATATGAGGTTTTGTTTGGGTTTGTTTGGGTTTATGACTTAGCCAGTGACTTACCCAGTTTAATATTACAAAATCGGTAATACGCCAGCAAGTATTACCACGGATCGAAGCAAATAATTTTTGCAAGGCGGAGTTGGAGACGCGAGAGAGTAAGGAATATCGAGTTTCGCGAAGGAGAACAGCGGGCACAACTACCCTTACAATTTTATGACAACGGGAGGTCCGAAGTAATGTCCCGGAAAAGAAACGAAGGTAAATACTGAATGCGAACTCAACGAGAATAGGGAATAAAAGCGACCGTGGAAATAGCTCGCGACAATATGGCAAAGGATAAGAAACGTCGAGGCGAACCGAAACGCCCCGGAATACAGGACCAAGGGATCCATTATTACTCGTGGAAAATCGATGAATTTACATACTCCAAAGAAATATCAAAGAAAAGTACATAGATGGATATCTTCAGGATACAAGAGGCACAGGTGGAATATCGAAAACTCTCATAAAGGATAAAAGGTAATAACGGATTCAAGGACACCCAATATTGTACATTATGAAAATAAATATGCAAAACCAGGGGGGGGGGGGCGGGGGGGCATTTTAAACGTTCATTCTCGAATCCTCGTTCGATTTTTATTCAATATTTCTCGTCTGTACTATTTCAGTTTTGCGGTATTTCGGAAACGATATTTTCGAATATCTTCCGAATTTAATCATTTGCCCTTAAAATGGCTGTGAAATAAATTTTTACATACTTTAGTTACCGTCGGAATTTACGTCGGAACAAGAATTTCTCAATTGAAATATTCAGACCAGAAAATGTAAGTAATTCCATTTTTTTTTTTTTAATATTACCATTTTTTTCAGAATTCTTATTCGATGTTTTTTTTTTTTTTTATTAAAAAAATTATGTGTACATTTGATGTTTCAATATTTTCAGACTCTCCCACCTTGCTTTTCAAAATTTAACAAATGCGTTTTAATTATATTCTAATGGGTTCAAAATTAACCAAAAAAAAAAGAAGTTTAGGAAAAAAAATCTAAAAATCTAAAGAAATCTAAAAATCTAAAAAAAAAATCGTGTTTCTGAAATAAGAAAATACAACTTTGTACTCCTAGAACTAAATATGCCAAACTTCACAGTTTTAAAGTTATGCATTTAAAAAAAACACAAATAAATGGGCAAAAAAATTGCAAAATTATTTTTAAAAAACGTAACGAAAGCGAAAGGCGTAATTTTTGCAAAATGTAAAAAGCGATTCTACAATGTTGCAAAAATTATGGAAACATTGGCATTTTCAAAATAACACGGCGACTACAAAATTAATGGCAAAAATAAAAATAATAAAATCGATATGAAAGTGGCTTTATCGATTTCAATACATTGATTAATCCCAGATCGAAGTAAACAATGAATTATTAGATTAAATATCGAATATCAAACTAAACACTGAACTATTAAAAAATAATAACACGATAATGCTTTTATTTATTTATACTCATTGTTAATTTTTAAAAATACTTATTGCTAATTTAATTTTAATTACGATAATGCTTTTATTATGCTTTTATACTTATTGTTAATTTTTTTTTGTATTTAGACTACAGCGCCGTTGAACGGTGTTCCAGGGGTTTAAGCCTACTCAGTGTGTTACCCACAGCTGATCTTTTCTACTGTAAGACACTATCCCATTTCAATGCGAGCGGTAGAAATCCTTGAATAAAATTTATACCAGTCGGTAAGGACGGTCCGTGAATAATTTGTACCGGTATTACCCACGGACGGTATTTCCAGCTGGACGACACGATACATTTATAAGAGGTGCCGAAGCAACGAAATCAGAATAATTCTTAAGCATTATACGTGTCGATTCTGCGCAGGGCTGCCCTCATTGGTAGTTCTCGAAACGTAGAAAAAACCACCCAGAAAACCAAGTACCAAAACCAAGAAGACTTCAGAGAGAAAACATTTATTACGCAAAGATGGTAGTCGCGACGGTAACATGTTCGTTCATATTTTTATTTCGTTTCGTGTGAGGCTTTACGGTCGATTTCCCTTCATGGGTTTTCAACCCTTTTAATTAGCTCGCGCGAACGGGGCAGCCAACGTTCCCCGGATAGTTCTCCGCGATTGTTAATCACGCCGGCGTCTTGCTGTTTTTGTTTTATCGACGTCCGATACGTGAGCCGGTTAGAAGACGGTTACCAATCTCGAGCGTATCGTGGATTTCAACCGTGGCTCTTGCTCGATGTCTTCCATTTCGTGTGAAACGACTCTATGTGCTCGAGATTTACACCTGAAAATAACTTCAATGTACTAACACTCGATCCGTGTAATGCTGGATTTAATCATTACTCGCGTTTCCATATAACAAGAAACCGGAACAAACCCAAACGTATTTTGTCACCGGATCTTTTGATTGGCCTTTTAGGATATAAGATAAAACAACACTTTTGCACACCGTTCGAGTTTTGTCGAACCATCTACATCTGGGAGAATTTAGAGATAGCACTACTCAAATAAATTGCTCCAAATTAATAATGTTCGTTAAAGTGAGGTTATTTAAACGATGTTGTTCTCTAATTTATTTTTATAACCTCAAATTTCGATAAATAATGTTTCTCGTTGCATGTAGCAAACGTTAACGACGAGTAAACGCGGAAGAATATTTCCACATTTGGAAAACACGACTCTGATGAACTTTCCATCATTAATTTATAAAACTACAGTTTCAGAACTTCGTGATTTTTTTCGCAAATACGAGAAGCCACGTCTGTTTGAAAAATATTGTCAAACTGCTGCAAACTGCTCCCAAATCGTCTTGGCAAGTACTGACGGTATTTCAAGTTTTTTTCAACATTTTTCCTGTTCTAAGAAATTTTACCGTGTTACCAGACGGATAATAAAAAATCGCAAAATTTTATGAAAATTTGTGGAATAGCATTCTTTATTTTCTTGAACACTCGAAAGTATGCACTCACCCGCAGTTTTTGCCAAGCCATCCGGACTGTAAACGGCAGCTTTCCTCTCTTCCACGCTGAATCCCGTAAGCAAAGTGACGACTGGTGGTTCCTTGTCACCGTTGAGGCCAACCTTGGTCTGTTGCGTGAGATAGTGACAGCACTCGATGATCTGAAAGAAGAGCCAGGCCTCTTTGTCCTTGGTGCGCGGTCCTTTGATCAACGGAAGTGGCAGTCTCTCGTGGGGACGCTGGGCGCGAAGGAAGCGCGATCCTTTGCGAAACTGACCCTCGAGCCAGCGTGTAGCCTCGCGCGCTTTGCTGCTCGTCCGTTTCATCTCGTCGAGAGCGGACACGACTGTGAAATGTTTTCAAATGTGACAACTTTACTCGGAAGTTTAGTTATGAAAAGAGCTTGCGAAAAAAACATTTATTTTATACAAATTCGTACGAAAAATATCTTGTAATAGTGAATTCTTATTTTTCTGAACATCTAGTTTTACATGACACTAGATATTCTATTTAATTGACTTTTTTAATATTCAATTATCGCCAGTTACAAATAACTCGTTTTTTCAATATTTGTCGATCATCATTTTTGTCAAAAACCTGTTATTTATGTTTTTCCTCCCTCTCAGTTTAATGAGTTTGGTACCAAAAAATTGCAGTCATTTTTTTTGTGCACTAAAATACGCGTGTAATGTTTTTTAATTTTGACTAACGTCAACATTAGCGAACTAAAAAACATAATTCTTTAGTTCGAACGAGACTGATGCTGATTTTTCTATTCGATTTATTACGACAAAAAGATTTAAGGCGACTTGTAAACTTTAAGAGTTGCCAAATATTGTGGAAAATATTTTTTTTTTATATAAATAATAAAATGTTACTGAAAAAGAAATCCAAAAGTCATCCATTTTTGGTTTCCAAATTCGGAGGATTTTTAAAAATATTTTCAACTGCGCGAGAAGGTACAAAAAAATAGTCGTTATACATACCGACCGAGGGAATGATGACGATGAATTTTTTCGCGTAGACCAAACGTTTGAGAGCGGGAGTGTGTTTGGCGAGAGCCTCGTGATCAGGAACGAGATAAGGCGAGATGAGTTTAGAGCGCAGGCGTGTTTCGAGAGCGCGTACTTCCGCTTTGAGCCACAAACGGCCCATGTGCCTCATAAGTTTACCCCTCGAGTGTTCATTCTCCTCGCGACCGTTGATTCTCTTCGACTGATTTTCATTGCTCGTGGTCAAGTCGCTCGTCACGAAAATCCTTTTTTCCTCGTCCCATTTAATACCGGACTCCGATATCGAGCACGCGAATTTTCCAAACTCGACGAATTTCCGGGCGCGCAAGAGCGTCTCTTCCTGATTGGACATTCTGGCGTGTCTGAGCAATCGCCAGTCCAGACGCGCGTGGGAATCATCGAGGAGTTTCAGCCCACGCAAATCGACGTCTTCGGGGAGAGGAACGCGTTCGGTAGAATCGCGCAATTTTGCCGGGCTCGAGATCAACCCGCAATCGCGCTCCCAATCCCCGAAGGGCAATTCAAGGTCATCGAAGCTCAGGATATTCAAAAGGCAGACGAGGCGCTTCAACGATGCGCTCGAGCTCTTCGCGAACATACGAAATATATCCGGATTTGCACGTAACCAGTCGAAACAAATTTTGATCGAGCGCAACGTTCCTTCGCCCTCGAGAATATCAAGGATCGCTTCAGTACTGAGATTACGTTTTCTCAGTTGAGCCAAGTGCGCTAAGTTCGAATCGGCGTCCACCTCCTCAACGTGACAAGTCCCGTTTGATGTGATAGCAATCCGCGCCGTATTCTTTTCCTCCTCCGCTGAATCGATCCTGCCTTCGGTACTCACGGTCGAACCGTTTTCCATAACCCCATCTCGTCTCGCTTCCGGTGTATCTTCGAGCTTCTCCGCGTCGAGATTGTGACCGTTTGCCTTCGGGATGACACTGTTACGACTGCTCGAAAAAAAATTTGTATCTTGAAAGTCCAAGTTGATGTAGTTTGTTTGAAAGATAGAGGCTGGGTGACACACGGGGGAAAATATTGATACGGCGTATCGTCGGAACAGTGATGTAAAACTCGCAAAAATCCATGGATATCAAAAATCATTGTTCCGCCAGAGCGATCGAACCGTTTAACGCAGGGCGTTGAATTGACGTACCTTGATATCATCGTTTCATCGTCGGTCCCATCCTCGGATTGCGGATCGTCTGAGACACCATTGCTGATAGCGTCGTCCTCCTCTTCCTCGGTCTCCGAAATGTCGGAATTCATTTCGTCGCTCGACGATCCCATGTGTATTCCATCCGCATCGCTTGCTTCGGAATCCGAGCTGTTCAACCGTTTCCGAGGTCTTCGAAGTTTCGTGAGAAGATTTTTCGATTTGTCACGATATTTTTTTTCCCGGGCCAAAGAGGTTACCAACCCATTGGTTTTCTCGTTTTTCACGACGTTGATCTCACCCCCGTTTTCGTTCGGATCAGCTTGATCCTCGTCTGGCGATCCTGTCAATTCTCGAACGACACCATTGACAACGACAACGCCATCGTCAGTTTTGACTTCCAGTTCGGGACTCTCGTCGTTGTTTTCCAAAGAAAATGGTGAATCGGATTCAATCGCGTTCGTTGCATCGTCACCAACGAGGACTCGTTGCAAACGCGTAACCGCAACTTGCACGAGCTGCGAGAGTAAGGTTAGGGCGAATGCAATCGCGCCTTGGGCCTCCCCGGATTCGCGCGACTTCAACTTCCCTATCGACATCAGACATATCGCGACTATTTTAAAGATCATATCATCTGTGAGATCGCACGTTTGCTCGTTCCGGCAATTCTGGAGATAAGTCTCTATGTCGTCCTCGTCGTTGATACTGGCAGATACCCCGTTGACTTCCGTTTTTCGACTAGAGAATAATCAGAACGTGACAACATGGAAGATATTTTTCCCTCAATCAAATTGGAACTAGCAGAATTTACTAAGAAAGTGGGGAGTTATTAGGAAGGTACCAAAAAGTTACTAGGAACTCCTCAAGCAAATAGGGGTATCAAAAATTAACTAGAAAAATTCTTAAATATGACTAGGATGTTTCTAAACGGAATCCAAAAACTTATGGCTCAGACTGTGAAAAACAAGTAGCGAGCTACCAACAAGGTGACTAGGAATATACTGAATACTTGTAAAAAAATCGTTGAAAATGTAATAGCGCTATCAGAACATAAGACAATTGATGTTCGGGGGTTCGAGGTATCGATTCGTACCTACCTGGTGTTCAAGCACTTCTCCAATTCGACGAGTAAATCTTGACAGTCGCGATTGATGCGTTCCGAATCCGGCGTTTCGCCATCCCACATTTGCAACAGGGAGAACAATCTCCCGGCGCACTTCTGATACGAATATTTCTCCTTGCCAGTATAGGTGTGCGCCGCAATGACTCTCTTAAGATTGCCATCAGCCCCCTCGAAGGATTCGGCGCAGAGAATGCAGCGGGTGTAATGATAAACAGCGTCGATGCCATGATTCCTATTTCCCGCCATAGTGCCCAATTGATTGTGCGGCATTCCCACATTGGGATCAACACTGATCGCTATTTTGTAGTATCTCGCAGCTATAGCAGGATCCCAAGCAGGATCCAAATCAAGCTTGTAACGCGCCAGATCTCCCAGGCATATCAGGCTCCGATGGATAATCTTGATGGCGCACTGGCGCACCTCATCGGATGTTAGCTTATTCTGGGAAAGCTTTGCCTTCTGTGCGGAGAGGCTAGTGCTCTTGTGCCTCGGATAAGCAAAGTCTACTATCCCTGCAAGGTCAAGGTCGCACTCCAACTGTAGCTTGAGCACCAAGTGGTGATAAAAACCAACTCCCACCGCCAAGTGTGACGAGAGGAGAGCTCGTTCGGCCTCGGTCCATGTGTTTCCCTGTTAGAGATAGAACATCAACAACAGACCTTTTGGAATATTTATATCCATGAATTTTATAGGTCTCCCACCATGGAACGCATTTGCACCGAGTAACCCCTGGTAGGACGCCCATGTTCCACGCATTCCAATGCTGGACACTTGTAAAAAATTAGTTTTCGTAATTACCTTGCGCAACTTCTTGGAAGCCGACACAGCGTCGTAAAAACCTTTTCTCCATAGCAATTCCTCGGTTTTAGATGCATGACCCACCGGATCTTTGAATATTAATCGCTCGCAATAATCTTTAAGCTTCGCTCTGAGCACTTCGCCGGATGGCGTGAATATGTCCGTCACACAGAGCGCGCAACCTCTCTGCTCGTCCAGCCTCTTGGCGATGTCCGTTACGGCCCTGAAAGTAAAGAAACAATTGAGCAACAGGAAGGAACAAGGAGTGGAAGACCGGAAAAATGAACTTTCATATATACCTGTACAAGCGTCTCGTGACCTCGAGGCAATCGCTGGCTCGCGTGTCCGGAACTTTTGGATTGTAAGCGCGCCTCATTTTGTTTCGCTCATCGTTCTTCCGTTTCTTTCCATACGTGGTTCCGTCACGTCATGTTATTATTCATTTCCCCGCGGTCTCCTGACACGCGTATCGTCTCCCTACGATGTGAAAAATCGTCGACATTCGCCCACACACGCGCGCGCTTTGCTCCCTCACGGATCGAAGGCGCACTCTCTTTCCTTCTCGATCTCGTTCTGTTCGAGTGTACGCACTTCTCTCTCACGCCTTCTGCACGACTATTCGTTATCGCGATTCTCTTCGTCCTTGAAGCATCAAGCCGACGCTACGCGAAACACACTACGATTTATCATTAAAACGGATAATAAAAAAACGGGGGGAACAAATATTTTCGTACCAAGTGCGAAAGAAATATGTAGACGCGCATAGCAGGACGGAAAATGATATCGAAGTGCTGCATGGGTCGACACAGAACGTGGCGCCATCTGGCGAAACATTTGCGACACTCGCTCACAGCGACGCTCGCGGAGCGGCGCGTAACCCTTGAATGCTTCAATAACCGAATCAGTTTCGCAACAAGAGTCGCCCGACTTGTAATATAATTGCCAATAAGCATCAGCTGATCCTTCAAAGCGTTTATATGAAAAATTTCAAACCTCTTCGATTTTTGGCATATAAACTCGCTAAGAAGAAGAAGGTTATCAACCGTTCATCTCGCTACAAATCAACCAAAAATGGACGCGAGCAATCCTACTCCGGAGGATCTCCAACGAAAGTTGTACTTCCTGGTGGAACAGTTACAGCACATGGCCGGTGAATTGCCACCAAAGTATCAAATGAGGCTACCCTACGAATTACTCTCGGGTTTGGCGAACTCGCTCCTCAATGATACGATATTCGAGATCGTCAAAGGTCTCATGGAAATCCAGCACGTGACCGAAAAGCACCTCTTCCAGCAGCGACTCCAGCTGATCAATCAGCAAAAAATCGAAGTACAGGAGGCCCTCTCGGCGTACGGCACAGACGAGGAGAAAGCCATGACAACGCTCGTTCTCCAGGATAAGCACAAAAACGAGCTCAAACAAACGGACATGAAATTGGTTCTTCAACTGGATCAGAAAGTTGCGGACCAACAGAGTGTGCTGGAGAAAGCTGGTGTTCCCGGTTTTTACGTCACCAATAATCCCATGGAGATTCAAGTGCAGATGAGGCTCTGCGACTTCATTATAAGGTTGAGCAAAATGGAAATACCCAGTTGACCTCTGGAGTAATCCTGGAATATCAATTATTCAGCATCTGTACAGAAAACCGGCTAACGATGCGATGTTTTACAATGCTCTGCCTGGATAGACGAGACATTTGTGTATCAGCATCGATTAAAAGAACACCAAAGAATCGCATGAGGATCCAAACCCAAAAATTGATATACACTATGGCATTGAAAAATGCTTCTTCCTTAATACACCAAGCATGAAAGTGTGATTCGACACCCAAAAGTTCAGCCTTGATTTATGTTCCTGTATCTCATAACGCTTTGACCATTGTATTCGTCCAGTTATAAATTTGTAAGTATAAAAATGTTACATGAAACTAGTCCTAGACACAAATATTCCCTGACAAAAACCAGTTCCTTCTGAACTTGCGAGACATACGTTTCCCTGTTCTCAAAAATATACATGCTTGTATATTTGAAAAATAAGCATAGGAAAATGAATCTAGATCCAAAAACTTCTAAATAATCCCACCTTGATTAACATCGAATGTGATTCGCTTGGAGCAACAGGTTTCACTGGTTCTTAATTCTTTTTTATTAATTCTTAATTCTTTCATATTAAATCGGGAAAAGTACTTTTGTAAGAGTGACATTTTATTTTACATCCTAAATCGAACCAAGGGCCTCGTGATAAAATATACAGGTCCAGCTCGATCTATCCGGCTCAATTCGTTACTGTGAGACGTTCACAGCTAAGAGATTTAACTGAAAACGCATAGTAATCGTAACGCATATTATACTCAACAGTAATAGAGGACACATTCAGTAGCTCTCATAATCGCGTAATTAATAAAAACAATTGTGTACAATCAGAAAACGCCATCGTCGTCAATCACACCGGGCAGGGGGGAATGTCCAGGTATCGTTCCGTGCTAGAAACGTTCAGTGTACGAGGCTTCGGTATGAACGTTACGCACGGGGCACTCAACTTTTCGTTGTCTCCTTTGATTATGGACTACGCTGAGTTGTCTCTGCTGAGTGAGGCGGTTTGTCTCGGCGGGATGCGCAGATCGAGAACACCGGGGTTTGTGAGGTTCTGATCGAGGACTGGACCCTCCAAAAAGCATATCCTGTAGATATCATCGAACGTCGAGACGAAGTGGACTTCGAGGCCATCGGTGATGTACTTCGGCAAATCGTTGAAGTCTTTCTTGTTCTCTTCCGGAAGGATTATACACTTGACGCCAACACGTTTTGCCTGAAACGAAATATTTACGAGTGTTATACGCGTGAACTTAATATATCCATGACGATCATGAGTATGACCTTGAGGAATTCTTCAAGGTTTATCCGATCCTATTTTCGATGATCAGAAGCGTACTCACGGCTATAGCTTTTTCTTTGATTCCCCCAACGGGAAGTACTTTGCCGGTTAAGCTTATTTCGCCGGTCATGGCGAGGTTTTGTCTGATCGATTGGTTCCGCGCGAGCGAGACGAGAGCTACGGCTATCGTAGAGCCAGCGCTAGGCCCGTCCTTTGGTGTCGCGCCCTCGGGCACGTGAAGATGTAGATGCGAGTCGTAGAGGAAGGTATTTTCGGGATCGAGTCTCGCAACGAAATTTCGGGCCACTGTGAGTGCTATACTGGTCGATTCCTTCATTACGTCGCCAAGATGTCCGGTGATCTGTAAAGTGCCTTCGGCTTTCTTTTCGCCGCTCGGTTTCGAGACGGTTGTCTCGATGAAGAGGGTCGAGCCGCCCATGGCCGTCCAAGCGAGACCCATCACGACACCCGGTGGTGTTATCTCGTACATCCGGTCGTGCGTGAACACTGGCTTACCAACGAAATCAGCCAAATTCTCGTTCGTTATCTCCAACTTTTCCGCTTCCTTTTTCACGACCTTGAAAGCGACTTTGCGAGCGACCTTCTCAACGTGCTTTTGAAGATTTCGCACGCCGGATTCTCGGCAATACGACCTTATGAGGTAGCTGACAGCGCTGTCGTCGATCCGGATTCGCTCGTCGTTAAGACCGCTGTCCTTCATCGCCTGAGGTATCAGGTATTGCTTCGCTATGGCGAGCTTCTCTTCGGCAACGTAACCCGACATCTCGATCATTTCCATACGATCGCGCAACGGCTCGGGTATCGTGTCCGTCACGTTCGCAGTACAGATAAACAGGACCTTCGACAGATCCACCGGTACGTCCAAATAGTGATCCAGGAAATTCGCGTTTTGCTCTGGATCCAACATTTCGAGCAGCGCCGATGCGGGATCAGCGTGGCCACTTCTGGAATCCCGGAGAACGTTGATTGAAAATGAAGATCGTCTATCGAGATTGCCGAACGATTAATCCCAACGATATCTACGTACTTTGCAATTTTGTCGACTTCGTCGATGAGAATCAAGGGATTTTCCGTTTTTGTCTTCTTCAGACATTGAATTACTTTGCCGGGCATCGCGCCCACGTAAGTTCTACGATGGCCCTTTATTTCTGCAACGTCGGTCATACCTCCAACGCTGAAACGGAAGTACTCGCGGTTCAGAGCCCGAGCTATCGAACGCGCTATCGAGGTCTTGCCTACTCCCGGCGGACCGTGGAAACACAATATTTTGCCCTGCGTTGATCCCTTCAACTGACTCACGGCGATGAATTCTGAAAGAAGACTACGTTTGCAGGCGAATTTCCGAAACGGACGGCGCATTCAATTTTAACATAAGGGTTCGGATAGATATATTGTAGAGTGAAGATTCTCCCTATCCTAGGTCTCTTCACTCTTTTCCTTATCTCCTTAATTTCTTATTTTTCATTTGTGATTTATATTTTTGTGATCATTATTATTTTTAATGTATTATTACTTGACTGTGTATTTTTTTAATTTGTACGGCAGCACCGATTTTATTTTTGGTATCGATTTCAAGTTTTTTCTCATTTTTTCGTTATTTCGTTTTCTGTAGGAAAAATATAACGCATGAAGATTACGTGCCAGAGGATATTTTCAATTCTGCCGCACTGAATGAACTTATCTATATTGTTTATCTACCTAGAATTCTTTTCTTTATGTCCTCCATCCCGTAATGATCTTTGTCGAGGATTTCCGAGGCTTCTAAAAGATTCAAATTCTCGGTGCTCGTTATTCCCCAAGGCATCGAGGTCAGCCAGTCCAGGTAGTTTCTCGTCACGCTGAGGAATTATCAAAAGAATCCAAAAGCTGATCTTAGAGTTCGAAACTTTTTTCTAGCAATAGCAAATAAGAACGGCTGATTTTTTTGATACTAACTTGAACTCGCTACTGTGACCCTCCAAGAAGCTCAATTTATTAAGCTCCTCCTCGAGCACATCCATGACTGGTTTGGGCACAACTTTGTCCTTTATTCTCTCCCTGTACTTTTCCTCGATCGCGTCCTTGTCATCCTTCTCTAACCCCAGTTCCTTCTTAATGACCTTCAACTGCTCGTGCAGTATGTACTTCCGGTGCTGCTGTTTGACCTTTTCTTCAACTTCGCGACCGATCTTTTGCTGAAGCTTACTCAACTCGTATTCTTTTTTCAACAGAGCCAACGACAGGTGCAGTCGTTTCAGTATCTGAAATTATATTTCTCGTTGTCAAATAGGATTAAATGAGATAGCGTAATAAGGGAAAAAAAGATTAAGATAAAAGAACCGAATTCCAACTCACATCCATCTCTTCTAAAACTTCCTGCAACTCTCGCGCTTCTGCACCGGTCAGGGCGGCACCCAGGTCGCTTAGGTACACCGGATTATCCACGATCCTTTGGCCTTGATGCAACATTTGCTGAAGCGACTCGCGGTAAAGCGGGTTCATAGTGACTATGTCACGAATGGTCTTGAGCAGCTCATGAGTGAGGGCCTAGTAAAGAAGACCAGGATTTATGTATCCTTCCGAGTTGATAGTAAAATTCGTAACCCAGCTTGCATAGTGAAATTCAACCACTGGAAAAACTTTTACCCTGATCTCTTGGGTCTGACGGAACTTTTCATGCGACACATTGACGACTTCGACCATCAACAATTCCTGAGTCGCAGTATCCTCAGGAATCTCCGTTGCCGTCTGTTGCCTCGGTTTCTGGACTCTCCGTTCCTCCGTTTCCTCGATGGCGTCGCTATCGTGCTTTGTTGTCTCAGTAAGTTCCGGAATTTCTTCGTTGATCTTTCTATTGCGCACGGAGCGACGATTCTTCTTATTGGCCATCATCGAGTCGTCTACAGGAACGTTAATTGTCGCATTTAGTAGCGGAAACGACAGTTTCATCTCTGCGCAAAGTATACACAGCTTTTATATTGGCGACCCTATCAGTATGACTAATTTGTTTGGATCAGGGCACGGAGAAATTACTGTGATCTCTCTGCGAGAGAATTATCCTTTTCGTGGGTCGGTCGGCCATTTCTATAGCAGTTCTTAACCGATGATTGCAAATTTTCTATGTACTAACCATGAGCTGGTTGTGGCTCTGGATCCTCCAATATTTGGCTTACAATCTTGATCCTTCTGTGCGCCATTACCACGAGTCTGAGACGCTCACCTAAATCCTGTATCTCATGGATCTGTGCGAATGTACCGATCGAGTAAACGTCATCGAGGCTCTGAACAACCTCCGCTTCGTTTCTAAAATTGGCAGACTGTTTAAACCTCCGTATTATGGACAAGCTTGATTGAAAAAGGATAAATTTCGGCAGTTCTCACGTACTCTTCGCTCTTTTTAAGGAAGATCCCGATGTAGGGCTGATTGAGCTTGACCTTCCGTCTGATGAGATTTATAAGAGTAGGATTGGTGATTTCTATGAGTTTGATGAACCGAGGAAAAACTGGATTCCTGTTGATTGCTATCACCGGAACGTGTGGCCAAACTTCCGGCACTACTACAGTAGCTGGCAAAGTTGCAGAATCCTCTTCGATAGGATCCATTTCGTGCTCACTGAAGTAACGAAAAAACTCGTTATTCCGAAATTTTTAAGTCAGCGTCTTTGGGGAAGATAAAAATTCTTTCGCCAGTTGCCGTCGGAGCAGTTTTTTTTCATTTGTTGGTTGTAGGATTCCTACCTGGCAGGAGGATCTTTATCACCAGGCGGTTTCTTGGTGGAAAAGTTTCTGCAGTTGAAAACAGCGCCGCTGTGCCTGTGAAGTCGTGGGCCGACGGCTCCATCAACTCGGGAAATCAAGAATCGTCGACATTGTGTTCTGATGACCGGCAAAACCCGGGACTCCTCGCGATACGACGAAACGTATATGTTCCTGACGGTGTTGCATCGTTGACGCAACGTCGGCAGGAGCCTCCTGTCCAAAGCTCCGAACAAAAGCCGCATCGTGCAATTCGTCCTATTTCTGATGCAAAGCCTAACGTGCGCTTTATCACTATCAGGGAATCCGAAGGCTAACACGGGTTATGAATACGATCATGAAGAAGGGAACGAATACGCGCGTGTACCGAAACCTAACTTAAGCTGTGCACCCACGCGTCATATTAGCCATAAAATCAAAAAGGCTGAGAGGTTAAACTCCGCTTTGCGTAAGCACGATAAAGTTAGTTCGCGAGGGGCGGCGCTCTGTTTTCTCAAGACCGTAAAAGCTCCATGTCGAACTACTCCTATGCGTTAATCTTAATCGTGTTTTGTTGTTATTTTTTAAAACAATCGTTCATCTAAGTGCGCGCCTAGTTATTCCGTGAGAATATTTTATCGTGGAGACGCGAAGCTGGCGATTAGACGTTTTTTAATCATTGCGAATTACTGCTGGTCGAACTTCATGTCGTAGCAATATTTCGAAGCAACTGGCAAAAACTTTCAAACTCGAGAAACATTAACTATAAAGATGAGCACTCGAGTTCGTTAAGAAAAACACTCGGTAAAAAAATCATGTACACTTATCCTGTACAAGGCCAGACATTAAAAAACATTGAGTGCATACGTATCGCAGAATTTTAAAAATTTCGAAAGACTTCTATCTCGATGCCCTTCCTGGTGTAAGAAAATCACTCAGCCGCGCTAAATTTTCAAAGGGAAATAAATTGTGTTATCGTTTTTTATTCAGATTACGTGAAGATCGTAAGTGATGGAAGGCGACAGAAACGCCGAATACTTCCGAATACCTCCGGCTTGGGAAAATCTCTGGTCGAATGAAAACAACGCGACGAAAGAAATTCCTGCGGCCGTCGAGATCGATCAAAAAGCGAAAATCACCACGAGAAAAAAGAATTCGGAAAGTAGCGACAACACGGATTACGATCCACAGAGACTGAGGCCGAAAAGCATAATTTCCTCGGAAATAATCTCAAAGAATCGACTAACCAGTCGTGATGGGAAAGCCCAAAATTCAGGGGCAGAACCAGACGAGAGCGACGAGGAGTTTTGGGAAAATTGGAAGAAACGAATTAATGAAAATCGTGATAAGTAAATAAACAAATATTGAAAAGTTTCCTTTTGAAGAAATTAAAGAACTTTTCGTTCAAAAGAAATTTGCCGATTTTTTACGATACGATTGATCAATCAGTCAGCAGTTTTTGTAACTTTTCTCAGTAATTTGTTATCCGTACGAGACTATTCGCGTATCAAAATATGCGTTTTCCTCGTAACCAGATCAAGTTACTTTTCGTTTCGCTATGAACGAAACTTTGAAGTCATTTTTCAAAGGTTTTCCCTAAAGGATTCACAATAACGGTAAATATAATAAAAATTCGTAAGTAGATCGGTAACGAAGTCAAAATGTGTATTTCCAGAAGTAATAGGACCTTGGCTTACTATCAAGCTGACGTCGGTAATAATTCGAAGCCATTTCGGCCAGCTACTTTTGAGAGAAGTTCCGAAAACTCCTTCCGAACGATCAGCGCGATCGAGTTCCATCGCGTGCTATTTAAAATAAAGCTGCTCAGTGGATAAAACAGATCATTCTTCTGTCAAAGCAAATAAAAATTCCTTGCAATTGCATCTTTTATAATCAAAATTTCTTGACCTCCAGAATCGGTACATGCAAAACGAGTTATCCAAAACGAGCATCGATCGCAAGAAAGAGACGAAGTCTGTTTAACAGCGAGAGCCTAAATTTGGTGAAAAAATTTCGTGCCGAGGTTGCGGCTAAATCCGATCAGATGGCCGAACATCACGGAATGTTTACAATGTCGAGTCATATGAATCACGAGGATCAGGAAAACGTCTATGCGACAAACTTCACGACGGACGCGAGTCTCGTCGGTGCGAATAATGATTTAAGTTGCGAAGCTACGTTCCTAGAGTCTCCGATTAACGATGCGCTTTTGGAAAGCGATGTAGCGTCCTGCTGTCCAACTCCACCAATCATCATGCAAGAATTGCATAATCAAGTTTCCATCACTACCTCGACAATATTGACGAATGCACACAAAAATGTATTTTGAAAAAAAGATCTGTATTTTTATTTCGAAGAACGCGTGGTAAATTTGAAACCGTTATAAAATCGATAACCGGTAAGAAATCGTTATAAAATCGGTAATCTGGAAACTTATTCGTCGCCTTTTCCTTAATTTTTATTTCGATGTTTTGTGGATACATTTTTTAATTTTGTATTAATTTTTTTCCGATGTAAACTGATGTGAGTGTTGAACATAAGAAAATTACATTAATGAAAAGGGGAAATTGATGATATATTACTAAAACAGAATATATTCTAATAATTAGATCGTTCAGTTGTCTCGAATTTTCGAAAGTATTATAATTAGTAATTACTTAATGCGATATAATTAATTCTATATAAGATAGAACCAGATCGCAGATACAGGATCATAAAACATCGAAACATAGATTTACGAGGAAGTATTCCAATCAACCAATAATATTTTATAATTCTGAAATAATGTATCTTTATCAACAATCTTAAATGAAATTAAAATATGAGTATTCTACCCCTGAGAAATTTCCGTTATTTTTTATATATTTTATTGAATTCCTATTTTTAATTGCTGTTTTTATAAATACAAAAAGGCTTCTTACTATAATTATATTATTTCTTTAGTTACATTATAAAACAAACTCAAACAAATTTAATTTGAATTTCGTATTTTTCATTTAGTAAACAAACCGACATTTTTTATCGAGTCACACAAAATCACATTTAAATATGAACAATTAATCTCAATCAAAATGTTAGTCATAAAAATTTGTCGCTAAAATATCACAGTTTCGTTTTTTTACATTACAATTAATCTTATAATAACAAAATGAAACAAAAAGCGAAAAGATTCTTTAAAATAGAATTTTTTTCCCGCCACAAAGCGAATGCCGGGCTAGTCTGCGAGAGGGCGTTGCAAGTAGGCAAAACTTCCGAAGCTCTCGTCAGAGCGTGCACACCTGGGGCGAGAGTGGCGAAAATTAATTTTAGGCAGTCATGTGTTGTCTTCCAGACCAGCGTAAACACACCAACGTCAGTGCATTATGACGTTTCAGATCTGCAATAAATACGAATGATAGGCAGTGGTACCAGTACATACACGTATATGTATATCCATTCCGATATTTATGCAAACCCACGTACGTACGGGTATACGAAGAATTTCATCGAGAACAATTCTGAATCATGGAGAGCAAAAGCTGCAACAATTTTATCAGTTACGTGGGTTTCGAGGAGCACGAGATGCAGGTACCAACTCAGGCAAACGCAAACAAACGTATCTAAATAAATCTACACGTTCGTACCGAAACGAGCGTATCCAAGCAAGCCCAAACGATCGTGCTCGAACAAACCCAAACGAATTCAATGAAGATCAGCCAGAGATTACCAATTATCTATTTTATTTGTTACAGCCGCTAGGACCAAGTCGGAGGAACTCTATGAGCGAGAATGGTATAAAACTATTGCACGGGGAATTGCTCATAGCGGAGGCTCAGAGTGTCCTCATGTTCGCACCTGTCGGCGACCTAAAACAAGGCACCTCTGGAATACTATCCGTAACGAATTTCAAGCTTACCTTCATTACTTCGGACGACTCTAACGCAGAGGTGATTCCCATTCATGTTATGAAATGAAAATAATATTTTGGGAGTCGGATGGAGGATATTCAATGAACTTATGGGACTTGTTTCTAGCTATCAGATAGCTGATAAGCATGCTTGTGCTTTTATTTCCCATTTTTTGAATAAACATTCCCGTAACTGTTTCTAACAGTTGGAACGGATAGTGGTATTAACAGTGAGAAAAGTATTTGTAAGAAATTGTGCGAAAACAACTAAAATAGATTCTCAGACATATACAATATCAAGCTGACGGTACGTCAAACAAACCCAAACAATCCACAAACATTTATTTTACAATTGTACCCTAAATTATAGTAACGGAAATAAACATCATTGCGCGCTATCTACTGATCGTCGTCATGCCTGAACAGGAATCGCTCTACTTCCCTATTTAAAAGCCTTAAAAAGTTAACATTCTTTTCCCCACAAGAAATATCAATCGCTGTATTTATCAATGATGCTTTGTCCATACTCCAGGATCTTGTTCATCAGCAAAATCATCTTTATGGATACACGGACACTTGCCTGTCGAATATAGACGAAATTTACTTAATAATAGGCGACAAGAAGAGGAGACTACTGCCCGGAAGCACTGTACCAGCCAAGGTCAAGGGAATATTTATAATATGCAAGGTAAACTATTTTGATATCAAAAGGGAATGGAGGCGGAATCATTTCTTTACGAAAAAATGTAATATTCAGAATCTTTGCGAACGATTTTATTCGTCGAGTAATACATTGAGAAAGAAGTCCTTGATACTTATGCTTGCATCAGTACAGTTGGGGAATATCATTGTCGCCTTAGGCAAATATAGAACGGCTTAAAGAACATTTATTTCTGTGAATGGATAGCGTTTCTTCGTTCTTCAATCATAATTAACAAATCGGTATACTTCCCGCAGAACATGAGAACATGGTCGTTCTCCTTCAAATTTTCGCCTCTCGGACACGGAAACACTCTGCTAACGACGTTGCTCCATCATGCGTTTCCCACGAGGCATCATCTTCTGTTCGCCTATGACTACAAGTATGTATCGGGCATTGAGTTCAAGTTTGGATCGTTGGGTTGCAACGGAAATGATTTCTTTTCCTCCATATTTCTTCCGTCTGATTTCTGCCACGAAAATGGCGCAAACGATTTTTAGGATTTTGAAACAGAGATATGCAATAAATCTGCAATTTTGGACAATCTATGGGGCAGCGAAAGAAAATGAAAGGAAATTGAAAAGTTTGATGAATTCTCCGGAGATTTCATGTGTAATTCAATGTATGACTGAAATATTTTTCAGAGAAGCATATTACAGCAGCATCGACAAGGGTGTTCGTTTCTTTCGGGACATGTCCGACTGGCAAAACGAGATCGATCGGATAGCCCGACAAGATCACAACATACGAAAGAATTGGCGACTCTCATCTGTCAACGCACAATTTCAGCTTTCGTCCAGGTAAAGGAATCGAGATAATCCTCGCGATAATTTTGTCCCGGCGCAAGGATGTAACCGAGCGTGGATAGTTTGCCGCAGTACATCGTCGTGCCGGTATCAGTGACGGACAGTCAATTATCAGGTGCGGCGACCCATTTCCAAGGCAATCGACCACCCGTGTGGTCGTGGTCGAACGAGCGCGGAGCTGCACTCGTCAAAATGTCAGAACTCTCGCCCAGCATAACCGAGCGGACTCAGGAAAACATCATGCTGGAGAACATTCGCAAAAGTCATCCACAGAGATTAGCCATGACGGTTGTTGATTTGAACAAAGACGTTACTATCAAATCCGTAGCTAATGGGTTCGCCAAATTCGTAGCATTATGTGCTCCCGGTGAGTGGAAATACTTCTTCACCAATATTTTATCTCCAAACTGTTCGCTCCAGTACTGGATTGGTCATCCAGGAAAATCTGTCGAAACCAAAACTTTTTTCGGAGAATTCGAAATTTATGAAACCTTAGAAAGTAAGGATTCAAAGTAAAGGCTCGCTTTTTTCAGAAAACATTAGGCAGTTTTGGATGCAGGACAATAATTTTTATTCGTTACTGGAGAGCACGAAATGGCTGAAATTCGTATCTTACTGTCTGCAAAAGGCGCTCGAAGCGAGCGAGAAACTGGAGGCGGGAAGCTCGGTTATTTTGCAGGGTGAGACATCTGGGAGATTCGTTGTACCTTCGAGTCCGTTAGAACGTTTTTCTTATTGGTGTTCTTTTCAGAGGGTTCCGGCAGGGACATGTGTTGCGTGATCTCGAGTTTGGTGCAGCTTCTCCTCGATCCTTATTTCCGTACGATAAACGGATTTCAGAGCCTCGTCCAAAAGGAGTGGGTCGCGGCGGGGCACCCCTTCTGTGATCGTTTGGGCCACATACTGAACGGGGATTCCGAAAAAGTAGGCTCAACAATACATACGCCATATTTTGTCGTCTCTACCACGTTTCCTCACATTCTTGCTTTCATTGCAGTCACCACTTTTTCTTTTGTACCTCGACTGTGTGTGGCAGCTGCGGGAACAATTTCCCGTCCACTTTGAATTCACGGAAACATACTTGACGACCCTCTGGGATACGGCTCACGTTTCGATATTTGATACGTTCATTTTTAACTGCGAGCGTGACAGAGCAGTGGCAGCTATGGTACGAATGTCCTATTTGCACGTGCAAAAAATTCAACTTCGTCTGAACAATATTTCGCGACAAGCTTTTTTTTTTCTGGAGTACGAATCGATGTTATCAATTGCGCAGGATCCGAGTAATCCTTTGGTACTTCGGAGCGCGTGGGATTGGCGCGAGCAGTTCAACGACCAGGACATTCTCCTCTTCTACAATCCGCTTTTCGATCGTCGCCTTCTGAGCGAAAAATCGAGCGGCCTCAAGCCCGTCTGCAACGTGTCCTGTCTCGAGTTGTGGTCGCAGTGTTACTTCCGTTGGATACCGCCACTGGAGATCCGAAACGGTGGAAGAAATCACGCCGAACTTTACGCCCGATTGTTGCAAAACGCGATCGGACAATTGAGGTTAAATGCGAACGGTACTTGTGGCTCGCCTATCGACAAGATGAATACGTACCTTCTGCAAACGAACATCAACAGTTTTTATCCGTTCGGGAACAAGAAAAACGGAAACACAATTAGTACACCGATAATGAACAGTTCGATCTTGATGACCGAAAGCCTCATGGACGCTCAGTCACTCTTGACCGCGCCCGACTGATGAATCTTCCCATCAAACGAAAAACCCCACCCGATAACGCTTGGAACTCTTGAGAAAGAAAAAAAGAACTTTTTTTACTTCCCGGGATTTCTTGGGCAAGTCACTGTACCGTGGAGAGTCGCTTTCGCACCACCTTCTTGTTTGCACCGCTGAGAAAAAGATCTGGAGGAAATAAGCCGAAACGGACGATAATACGATCCTCGACGCCGCAGTGATGATTTTTTTTTGTTAGATAACTTAAAAACCGCAGCTAATTAGCGATTAAGAACTTTTGTTCTTTGTATATTTGTCGTGACGGAGATAATTTACGCGTGTATGTTTCCAATCGTTGAACCCTCTTATGTTTATCGCGATCGTTATAGGTTACACGCGTTACCATTAAAACCCATTTTCAGTTCAAATACGTTTTATCTTGTTGGCTAGTTCTGTCAGAACAACCTTGTTAGGCCTTGTTTCCTTTCTTGAAAACTAGAATTTTATCATGAATAAACGTGAATGCTCAACCTGTCTAACCAGGAGAAAGTAGACATTATCCAAAGAGACTAACTTTTGTAAGGAAAAAGTAGAGTTAGTAGTAACAATTTTTTAATGGCCAAAGTTTACAAATATTAATGACAAAACTAATTCCAAAATATTAGAAAAAGGGTATCTAGGAAAAACTGGTTTTTACTGGGGAAAAACTGAATAAAACTTATAGAAATTTCTTCTAGGAAGCAAAATAGATTTAAAAACTAGTGTTTCCTAGTAACCATTCGTTTTTTAAGAACAAGAACTGATTTTTCCTTGTAATAACCAGTCTTCTAGTAAAATCTGGTTATCCCTAGTAAGAACCACTTTTTTCCAGTAAGCACTAGATTTTCCCAGAAAAAATTTGTTTTCTCCGCTAATAGAAACTAGCTTTCTCTAAAGAAACCTTTTTTTCTCCAGTAAGAACTAGTTATCTCTAGTGAGAACTAGCTTTTTCCTACCAATAACTAGTTGTTGCTAGGAAAAATGTGTTTGGACTGAAAACGGGTTTGAACTGTAACATATGTATAGAAATATAAATGCACGCGTTCATTTCAGGAACTTATCGAAAAACATCGAGGCACATAAATGAGCAACTCCGTTGTGGAATGATGATGTTGTGTAAAATATTTTTTCATTGGTTAATACATTCTTTTTCTTGTGATCACCTTTTGTTTAGATCCTTAGCGTGACAAATATCATCGTATATACATTCCCCTCTCAATTAATATTTCCAGTCTTTCGGTGCATTTTGGAAAATCTTCAGTTCGGTGAGGAACGAAACCTCGTTCTGTCCTCGCCTGAAAATCCATTCCGTTTTACTCGCGAACATCGGAACGGTTTAGGTCATGTACCTCTCTAACGTTTTTTTGCATTTTCCCAGTTTAATTTTGTACTTTCGGCAAAAACTCGGGCATTTTCGTAATCAGCAGAACATTTCCGATTAAACAGACCCTTTTAAGAGGTTAAAAACGGAAAAAAAATTTTTTCGTCTTTCCCCGGCCCCTTTTCCGAAATCGTGAAAATCACGAAATTTCAAAAGGTTGTAGAGTGAGCTTTTTCTGTGCTATTGGGATTCAATTAGTGAGTTTGGAAAAGGTTTTTGCCTAACTTAAATAATGGCGTTGGATTCGGATTGATATCTCTTATAGTTTTCCCGGAAAGTCCAGTTGAAAAATCGCAAAAAAAGAGGGAAAGGGGTATGTATGGAAAAATTTGCAAAAATCGATGGTCCAACTTTGAAATTCTGGCAAAAATCCAAAAATCATCCGATTTTAATTATTAAAAAAGGGTTTTGAAGAGAAAATCATAACGAAGAGATTGAGCACAGAGTGGAGTGCCAAATCCTAAAGGAAAAAAAGTTATGGACAATTAAGTGAAAAAACGTATTGTCCCGAAAAATCGAAAAAATTTTTGGATTTTTAATATTTTTTTTATAGGTCCATTTCGATGTAATTTGATCCCCTGAACACGAATCCACCATTAATTTTCCCCA